>DF244030.1:0-2500 GCA_000507305.1 Breviolum minutum Mf 1.05b.01 | reverse complement strand
ATCTGCAATCTGTGTAAGCCCACTTTTGGAGCATGAAAATGTACAAAGACATGCCATTGGTCACCCTCTGAGACTAGGTTGCTCAGGGCGGGGTAAAGCCAACGCATCAGATGGAAAGATACGGAGAATTTCTCGGCTTGGCCGGCCAGAAGCCAGGGACCAAGCTCTATGGCACCATTCTGAGAAAAGTGATGGTAAAATCACCAGCACCCAAGGAACTTCATGCCCCAGAAGCCCACTAAACAGCACAAGAATGAGTTGCAAACATTCTTAACAACCTTGCAATTCAAAATAAGTCTCTCTAGGTAGCTTTTCTGCAAGAAACAAACAACCAAATTTTCAGCAGATCTCATGGCCAAGGACTTGCAGCGGCCCTCGAAGGTGAAGCCGACAAACGGCTCCCTCCAACTGAGGGTCCCTTTCTGCGGGTCAGGCCACGGACGGGAGATCTCCGCTACTTTGACTCTTCAAATCCACATCAGAACCATCGATGCTGGTCTCAGAATAGCATAGGAGCTTGTCCTCAGGTGTATCCCATTTTAAGAGAAAAGGAACCGAAATGCTAAAGGTGAAAATAAACAGCGCAAATGGACTCATCATCATTATCCTTCACTCAGGTGTAAAAGCGTAACAACCCAACATCCCAAGTTCTTGATGACATGAAGTGATACAAGTTTCAGCGTTTTCCCCCGGATTTTTTGCAAGACAAGAAGCCAGCCACCGTTTGCTCACGAGGCGGCCAGCAAGCTCCTAGGGGAGTGGAGATGAGTTGGGTGTGGAAAGGGCTTTCAAACGAATGGAACGGGAAGGATGGAATCAACCGCTGGCCGAGCTGACCAACCGCCTGTTGCATGAAACGTTTGCAGCTGAATATTAAGTACGTTTGGCCACTTTCCTAGTGGTCAGTCCTTCCCTACCTTTCCTACCCCTATCCGCTCCTTCACCTCAGGGTCCTCTGTGGACGGCATGGGCGGTAAACTATGCTGTGGCCCCAAAACCATCAATGCTTCTAAAGTCACTGGACGATGGTCCTTGGCGCCGGAGCGGAGATCTTTCATGAAAAATGCAAGACAGGAAGGACGTCCAAAAATGTGCAAAGAATCTTTACAAAGGTCTTGAAACTCAATGTCACAGGGTTCCCTCTGAGCTCACTGAGCATGTCACACTGCCGTCGATGTGGCCCAAAGTTTCCTGAGCAACATCTTTGCGACATGTTCACTGCCTATCATAGCCAAGAAAGCAAGAAGTTCAAATCAAAGGTTGTTCTCTGTCAAAGTCCGCAACCACTATGACATTCCCTACTGAATGTCTGCAACAATACCCTTACATGAACACAGAGTTGAATTGTTACACAAATCCATTGAACCTTAAAGGCAAGGTAACATCAGTCCCTCGGTCTGATGGTCCGAGCATCATAGCCGCCATGCGGCAACGCCCAAGACATCTGACTTGACAGTTCATCCGGTGCCCAATAAATGACCTGAAGAAGTGAAGTCAACAAATTTGTTCCAAATCCCAAAATAACTTCGATCAATGAAAACAATATTGCAAGTAAATGCAGAACGGGTATAGTAAGGATTGGCGAGTATTTACACACATTCAAGGTAGGTAGGTAGCTGTGCCTGTACATTCAACGTGCATGCATGAATGTCTGCAGGCATCTAGCTATTGGCTGGAAGGTCAGCTTAGATATATTTATATGATTATTAACTTCAGGTTCTTGCAATGCAAATGTATTGAAATGAATAGTTGCCACTGAGTCACTGATGCGATATTGCATAATACGGCAACATCTATTTTTGATGTTGTATCTATTTTGATACTTTTCAACTCCATTATATATTCTAGTTTCACCATATTTGATGAGAGCATATCACTTCTTCATGCATCCATCCCTTCATCCGTCCGTTCATTCAAGCGTTCATCCACTTCGGGTCATCGCCGTCACCCGGCATCAAGGCACTCGTTCGGTGAAGGCTGGAAAGTGTGAAGCTTTCACCTTCGCTGGATCCTTCTTCAATCCCCACCTCGGCAGGGCTCCAGAATTCCATGTAAAGCAAACTCAAGTAAGATATACTAAGATCATTAAAGCCTCCTTGATCCGCTTTTTGTATTTCCTTCCCAACTTATCACCCTTAAAAACCGTGGCTCTACCAGGCCCCAACGCTGCCATTGCAGTCCAAGTAGCTCCATACCGAATTCATTCCGATGCACAGAGGTCAACGGTCGTTTTGATCCAGGTGGAGGTTGCGCGGGGTCCTCAGACGTGGGTCACTTGTAGTCAGGTAGCAGGGCCTTTGACATTTGAATGACATAGTGTGACTGGGTAAACATGCATTTTATAATGTTATATCATTTTATCATCAAAGGAAGTTTGGATGAGAAACTTCCGAGTTACGAACTTTTAAAACTGCTCACTAATAGATTCGTAAAGTAATAGATTCGCAAAGTGATAGATTCGTAAAGTAATCGATTCGTCAAGTCATAGATTCGTAAAGTC
>DF244029.1:7500-31584 GCA_000507305.1 Breviolum minutum Mf 1.05b.01 | reverse complement strand
ATAAATATAAAAATAATATATATTATTATCATATAATATAATATAACGTACTATAATATAATATGATATACAGATTTTGCAGGTATGGCACCAAAATGGAAAGAAATCCTTCATCTGCATCAAAAGATGTCCGTGACATGGATGACATTCTGGATTCATCGTTGCTCCACTGTCTGAAACATCCCGTCCTTGGGCGATTCTGCACAGATCCTTGCTTCCGATAATCAGCGTCGATTCAGATACAAGGGTCCAGCCGTAGATGGTACAAATCATACAAGCTGAGTGGTTATACCAACAACCAAGAATTTATGATTCAATGCTTGGGAGGCAGCTACAATCTACTTTTACCCTGATATATGTCTGGTAAATATATTATATGTCTTTGCCACTTTTGAAGGATGACTACTTGGTAGCTCATCGTACCTCTTCAGGAACTTGTTATAAAATCGGGACCAACTTCACCCCCCCCATTCACCAGCGATCCGATCACTGCTCATGTTTTCAACTAGAACGGAGTTGAGCCATCCAAGAACTTCTGAAAGGTTTAAAACCTTTAAACTACTGAATAAAACAGCATTCAAACAATAGTTGGTGATTTCCCTTCACAAAAACCCAGTTCGGCCTGGCCGGTTGCCTCTGGCCAAGTTCAGTCAACTGGACCGCATCAAGATTAAAACCCTCCCTCTCAAAAAAGAGGATAGACATTTTCCAACCAAAAAAATCACCCAAACGTTGTGGTGTCTTACATCAATACATTCATGTCTTTTTCGCACTTTCAGCACCCCAAGTTTTTTCCACGAATGATCCCAAGCTTCATCGTTTGAAGCTGGTTTTGCTCTACTGGCGTTGACGCAGCCACACTCGAATGGTCACCTGGCGATTGCCCAAAGAAACGGATCCCAGGATCTACAAGAAATCACACTTTCAGCTTTCAAAATCCGGGTTTTTGAATGGTACAAAATTCACAAAGTCAGCAGTGTCACGGCCGTTGGAAATCACAAAGGAAAATAGGACAGTTGTCCAAGTCGACTCAAAAAAGAAACACTGAAATTGACGGAAAAAATACACTCTCTTCCTATGAAACATCCTTTTTGCTAACCAACAAGCCTGGTTAAGAAATTGGGGAAAAAAAAATGGCCATCTTTTTTCGCGGAGAGCCCCCCCCCACCTGGCTCGGCCGTTCCGTCCGCCGTTTCGGAGGACGAAGGCCTGGCTGGGAAGGAACGAACCAACGGAACCCCAGGGCAGTTTTCCCAGGGATCCGGCCCACCACCAAACGCAACTGGGCTTTCCAACACGGCTGATCCACTCAAGTCCTGATCCCACCCAAAACTTTCCGATTTTGGGCCAGGGGAAAAAAGATGTGGAAGATGTCTCTAGAGGAAGATATCTCTAGAGGTGAAAAGTCCGCATTTTCTTTGGGTGAAAAGTCAGGGGCTCAGACCGGAACCAAGCATCAAAACAGCACCAAAAAAACACATGAAATGGTGCTTCACAGCAAATCCAAGCAAAGGAACGTCCGCTAGACAAGTTTCCTGTTCAAAAGGGTGAGTTTCCCATGGTTATCAGTGCAATGTCCACGGACAATTTCTAAGGCAATCAGTGACCAGTAGAACTTCAATGGATTCCATCAGTGGACCCTTTTGTTTCTGCACAATACAATATCCTGCATATAGACCATAACTACCAAAAGAATTGGCATTTGTTTGCTAGTTTTCATTCATACCAACTACATGATTCTTGGAACACAACTGTTGACAACACAGCAATCAAAAGATCTTGAAAATACTTTTGTTCATACAATTCAACCTTGAAACGAACTATCATAGATGTCAAATGGACCCCACTCTTGGGGAGTGTTTTTCCTGAAGCTGTTTTGTACCCACTGAATCACGTGGCTCTCCTCCGACTTGCTTTTAGGTCTTTCCAGGACACGTTGCAAGAGCGCAGACGGCCCCGTGGTCAAAGATACCTGACGGAACGACGGAGCAGGGTTCCGACATGGAAGCATCAAGGCGACAGAAATGAGCACAGAGAGATGTCCGGAAATACAAGCGAGCTATACATACCTGCTGTATATGATACTGAATTTCAATGTATTTCATATTTCAACAAGCATGAATGGTTTGTGCATTTCCAAAAAAATACCCCAACGTTAGGCCACTGAACTTCGGGGGGTTTGGCTGTGTGATGTCAAGATGAAATTCTCCTCGATAGCGAGGATGGTTGCGTACTGACTTTTATGTGGATGCACGAACCGCTGACTGGGGAGCTTAGTAAGCATACACGCAGCGGCTACTGCTCCACAAGCAATGCATTCGCATTTCAAATGACCATAGCAATTTTGCCTTGTTGTGAGGGGAAGTGCCCTGAAAGGCTGAAACCAACCTGGGACTGCAAAATAGCTGTCCTTCCAACAGGAGCTACTCCTATTGTGGTGCTTCTAGAACAGCAGCAACCACCACAACCACAACCACAGCCCCAACCGCCACCACTCAAAACACAGTCAGTACAGTTTTTATAGACTTACTAGCCACTGAAAATGAACAGCAACATGGATAGCAATAATGATGCTTTGGAGCACGATATTCCCGCAAAGAACTGAAGCAAATAAGTAGAAGTCCATCACGGGCCCCAACAAGATCACTTGGAGCAATGGGTCAAAACCATCCGATGAAGTAGAGCTGCTTGGTTTCTTTAGGCATTCAAAAGTGTGTCCATTTTTGGAAGCCCTTACAAGGCCAAGAGAAGTCGTTCTATTGGCAAAATTGGGTGGCACTCCTGGGCAAAGCCATGATTATGTGAGCACCCAGATCTCATGTATATAATCATGTGAACATCATGTAGTGATTTGGATTGGGGTCAGGAAATCCTATGAGCAACTCCCGAAAGCAAATAATCAACCAGGGCTTGGCCGCTGCTCCATCGGCGGCTGGTGGGCAGATCCAAGCACCACATGCCCTATTTTCTGTTGGGTCCTACACTCCCTTCAACATGTTGCTACCCAAAGGAAACTTAACGCATCCAAAAATTGTTCAGGTGTTTCTAGTGTCTTGCAAGTGGACTCACTTGCAATGATCTATATTGACTATACTGTCCCAATGTGTGGCTTTCTTGAAAGCCTTTATCAATCATCAACCTTAACGCTGCAAACAACTCAGTGAAGAAAGAAGTCAACATTTTAGTCCAGGCAAATCGGGATTTGAACAAGTTCACGAGGGGCTATGAAAGGAAACCAAGCAGTAGGCATGATCCGCAGAACAGATGAATGGCCCACATCTTCGTCATTCGGAGAGAAAAGAATATCTCAGTTTCTGGGAATGCAATTCAATCCCTCTTCTGCAGTTTTCTGCACCTCTTCAGCAGTAGAGACTACCGCAGCCTAAGCACCGGCAAGAGACTTGTGAAAATGCCCGCCGGATGCCCATGTTGGTCAAATTCAAACAATGCATTAAACTGGTAAACCTTGAAATAAAGGCAGGGAAACATAGTTGATGTCGTGCACTACCTTTGAAGGTTAACTTGACCGTCGGTCCGCCAACCCCGTTTGTTCAGTTGATCTGTGTTCGGGATTCAAACTTGGGTCTTGTTGGATCACCTGCTTGGGGACCACCAGCTTTTCGTCATGTGGCATGGTCCCATCGATTTAGCCATTGGAATTTTGATCTGCGCTGCTCCTAAGACTCTAACCGGTGCTTTCTTTCCAGTTGCACGTCGGCGCGGCCTAAAACCGGGAAAATCTGAAGATGTTTTTTTCAATCACACCACGTGCATCAATTCTTTGGAATAGAAATAACAAGGTAGAACTATCCTAACATCTAGTTTAGTAGACAAGTATTTAGTGAAACGGCCCTTTGCATCCTTCCACGGAGATTTGCTCTGCAGGGATGAGAACCGTTCACCCTCCATGCAAACATCAGACATACTAGATATATGATATGTGCATTTCTCATTTATTATACATACATGATACATATGAACATGAATTCTACCTATCCTCAGACAAGAAAAGAAAACTCCTCCCAAAACTTCAACAGTCGCCTCTCGGTGATGTGCTCTGGCACCTGTCCCGGGTCCAAGCGAGATTCGGTGGAACGGCCAGAAAGTGATACTACTGAAAATTCATCAAAAAAGGCCTGATATTCATGAAATTGCAGGCAATTTGAGGTGATTCGTGTCAATGTTTGAGGCTACAATCTATCGCATTTTAATTTGATACCCTTAATCCATCCCAAGAAGACGCTCTCATTCCATCACCAACACCGACTGGTACCTTTACTACGCTGTTTCCACCTGAACAAGACAAACACAGTGATGGAATCTATCATCCTCACTAGAAAATACATCTACACATGGTGGATCTTCCACCGCTGTCAGTTTACCAAAGGGTAACCAACAGACCTATCTCCATGTCAACCATCAACCATCCCACCTTGTTTTCAGAGTTCAAGAACAAGATGGCCTGCAACCAGCTGAAAAGGCATTTTCTCTCGCCCTCAAAATTCTCCCTTTTGAAAAGGTGTCCCGGGAATGTGTCTAGCAGCCCATCTTGAGGCCCAAAGGTTTGGTTTACCTCAATTGGGGTTGAGGCCGAGGAAGACCAAAACATCACCAAGCGAAGAAAGGCGAGACAGACTTCAGGGAATGGACAGGCATCATCCGAAACATAGGAAAATCGTGAATCCCCTTGGGCTGTTAGTTACTTCCCTCGCACCATGATCCATCAACTCCTTCGTCTGCGGGATGTTCATCCTAGCCTCAGGAAATTATGT
Organism: Breviolum minutum Mf 1.05b.01; assembly: GCA_000507305.1. Classification (NCBI taxonomy): domain Eukaryota; class Dinophyceae; order Suessiales; family Symbiodiniaceae; genus Breviolum; species Breviolum minutum. The sequence goes on along the minus strand of DF244029.1, from coordinate 26,812 downwards.
CATTTTACATATTCAGCGACTCAGCATGTATATGAATGCTCATATTCATTCATATTTATACTAGTACGTGTGTGTGTGTGTGTGTGTTGAATGCAAAAGTATGGGCAAAGTTCGATTTCTTATTCTGAGGCAAATCACCTACTAAACCACTATTCACCCTTCATCTGGCAGATACGGAATCCCATTTACAAGAAGACTTTCAATCGGACATTGACGCCACACTTCACGCCTCTTCAAGCGATGAGCAGGTCTTCATGGCTTCAGCGACTTGTACCTGGAGCATGGGTGCGGAATCCCAATGGAACATTCTGCTGCTCCACCGGGCAAGTACAAAAATCAACTGTTGGACCGGCTCGAGTCTCATATTCCAAACTATTCCAAACGATAGGATCTCCAACACCAGTTCTTGAAACATCCGGCAAATGGGTATTTTGAGAAGGCCCTTCTTGTCAGCATAAATGGGTTTCCATCCTCAGCAAACTGACACTTCAAGCAAAATTCTATGGAAATTCCACTACTAAACTAAATAAGCTTGGAGGTTTCCGGCTTGTCAGCGACGTTAAAGAACCCGCCAAAAATATCGCTTCAACTTTGCGTTTGAAAAAACCTGCACCTCGGGATAGCCTCGTTCGCAGAGAACATCTTCCAGCGGATGCGAAAGACCCTGCACCATGGCCCGCCTGATGGAAAAAGTCATCTCAATGTAATGTTGACCCCGGATTAATAAACCCCATGGTTGTTTAATTGGGGGAGGCCCATTTTAAAGGGGATTTATCACTTTTGGGGGTACCCCTCTTAATAATCACTATAGGGGTTTATCAATCCTAGGTTGACATTATGGTCTATAGGTCAATGGGAGATTATCATTATATAAGTTATATACTTGCTAGCTCCACCGGTATATGGCAGTTATGGTAGCAAGTGTTAATAAGCTAAGTCGTATTTCAACCAAAGTAAGGGGAAATCACAAGGGTTAAGAGTTGAAGGAACTACATGTGCGATGAACTTCCGAACTGTGCTCGGGGGTTCCACCAAGTAAAGTTGCTTTGCTACCCCAACATGTGTCCCGCAAATTTGTGGGAAGGATGTTCGGGGTTGCACGGTGGGCACTATTGGTGCAGCTCCAAAATAAGTACTGATGATGATGATGATGATGATGATGATGACGATGACGATGATGATGATGATGACGTCATCTCGTGACTGACCCCCACAAGCTGCGTAGACCCGGCTCAAAATTCGAACTCTCAGAGATGGATGACAGCAACGTGATTTAAGGAGAACAAAGTTGTATAAAAGGTAGTATCACTGAAGATGGATGGGATACCTGGCGGTATCGTTCAGAACGTTGGAATGAGGATGATTACCAGAAGTCCGAAATCTCATCCTTTGCATGCTATTTGTTGAGTAGTAAAAATAGATCGTTACTCGGATCGCCGGCAGAGCAGCCTCACAGTGAACTACGGGTTCCCACCCGCTAACGAAAAAAACGTAAGGATCTCTATCTACGGAGCCTCAAAACAGCTGCGGTCGAAATGCTTTGAACCTGAACTAAAATCCTTCGAGGGCAGGGAAAATTGACAACCCTTTGTACCTCAGGTAGAAGAAGTGCTTTCGAGATAACTCCATGAATTTCTCCTACAAGTGAACTCAAAAGCACCAATGTGTGGAGATCCACCCCATTGTAGAGGACTCTGTTTGTCTGGAAGTGATGCATTGGAAAACCTAGATGAAGCCGAAAAACACTCAAATGTATGCTGCCCATCTTACTTCATTTTACCTACCAACTGACCATTGGCACTTACATCTCTTGCGTTAGGTGTAGTGGTGTACCAAGCAAATCAGTCAGCCGGGAAAAACAGCTGTTGGCACATTTTGAGACAACGAGTCATAGTCCTCATCAAATCATCAATTAGTATCATCATTATTAGTTTCATTATTTTTAGAAATTATCATCATGATCATGATCAGCATCATCATGGTCAAGGTCAAGGTCAAGGTCAAAGTCAAGGTCAAGGTCAAGGTCATCATCATCATCATCATCATCATCATCATCATCATCATCATCATCATCATCGTCATTATCAGCATGATCGCCAAGTATTTGAGCAGGCGCTATCATGCTATTCTAAAAGGACCCTATGACTGTCAGTTTTGACCATTACGGGATACGCTTTGTGGTGGCAGTTTTCTTTGAAAGGCTTTTCCATGGAATCAATAGGATTTTGATTGCTTGGTCATTGGATCTTCGGTGGTGAATATAATGGTGGTTCAGTCCCTTTGGAATCCTCTATGAAAGCTTGTTTCTTGTGGGTCTGCAAGAAGTAAACCACCAACCTGAACCTATAAGGCTTCAAAAGTGTTACCTAGAACAGCTGGGCAAATCTAGAATATTAGTGAAAATGCGTTCGGATTCTTGCAGCAAAAGCCTCGAGGTCACTCAAGTCTGGGAACTTGTTTTGGTGCGGAAAGCTTTTGCGCAACTCTGTCCCGTGCGTTTTCGCACAATGGCCGAGGCTGCTGCCCCATCTCTTCTAAACAGCGTTCGGAAGTCGCTTTTTCACCTCGAGAGCCGTTTTTTGGGGCGGCAACTTCATGACATCTTTTTTTGTTTGACAGCTATGGAAAGCGAAACGCTTACAGTAGAGTAGAAGTAACTTTGCAAAAGACCCTAGAATTGGGAAGTACGATAATTTGAAGCTGAGGAGATTTATCTTTTCAGGTTTCGGAAGAGGAGTGTTGAATCTTGGAGCCAACTGTGACGTGTGGTTTTTCAATTGCAATGGGATTAAAAGGACCCGATTACTGTCTCATGATTCATGATTGCTAATTCAATGTAGCAGTTGTTTTTTACATGGTCACTTGCATCACCCTAAAGTTTGATACATTCAGCCGCATTGTAGAAAAGTAGCTGATGCAGTTCCTATGTCTGTATTTGTTGAGCTTTGAGCCAGTCAAAACCTTGTCAAAGTCGGGAGCTGTGCGGCTAGCCTTCTCATTCTTATCACTTCTTTTAACCCCTTCTCCAACGCGAAATCCCAAAGGAAAGACGCGCCCAGTCACATGGGGCTGCTTGATGCATCGATAGAGGTAGTGTTCCTTTTGTGTGACGCTGGCTTCAAGCTTCACCACATCTACCTGTAGAAAGAGTAGGAGAAGAGAAGAGGAATTCCCTATGTCATCAGTTCTTATCCCTATCCTAGGGGCTGGTAAACAAGCACAGTAAATAAAAGACCCTCGATGTGAAGGCAGTTCCAGTGAACAACCAAGCTTTTCGACATGATATATTGTCAGAACATGTTGATCTGCCTGGTGGGGACCTTATTCTCTGGAACACCCAGCAGAGGTTATCAAGACACCCGGATTGCATCCCCAACTCTGTGGGGCTTCAGAAAAGATTGGAGGTGATTTGGGTATGTTGTGACATTTAGACTCTTAGACTTTAACCCAGCCAACCTCTTGGAAACTTACAATTTACAGAAGGACTCCATCACCCATCACCAAACTTTGAAGCTGAAACATCCTTGCGGCTGGTTCAGTGAATTTCCAAAAGTCCCTGCTGACACAGGTGCCCAAAAAATCCACTCAATCTGAAGTAAATTTTGCATGAATCATGATTCACCTGAAAACCTGAAATGTCAGGCCATAAAATGGAATCCCTGTCTTGCGGCACCTCGAATTTCAAGAGTGACATCTTCAAGAAATCCTGAGCTTGTAGGCATCGTGCGTTGGAATGTACAGGATAATATACTGTACATGCTTTGTTCATGTGTACTGGGCAAGTACTCATTCTTGCTAGAGTCTGTGCCAAGCTCAAATTTCATCAAATTTCTAGGTATCCAATGTGGCGCTGCGTTTACATGGCACTTCTCCCTCCAAATCCAGCTATCGAATCTTTTTTTTGTACCTCCATATGTTTTGGGACTTGTACCTCTTGCAATCTCTGCCAAGTGTCCAGTCGGTTTTCCGGAGCTCCATAAGAAATCACCAGGAACGTGCCACCAGTGCGAAGCACATGGGACACCTGGAAGCCGCACTCAACGAGGCTCCGTTTCGCTACACCAGGGTCGAAGTAGCTAGCAGCTTGCTACCCCCAAGAGGAGATGGCTGTGGTGGTTGCTTTTCTCCCCTTTCCTTTGGTTTTGAATGCATTTTTAGGAAAGTCAAAAACAATAAACCGGAAGATTGTTTATTGTTTCCCCCTTTCTTAAGTTCTTTAAGGTAAGGCGGTTAGCTTCAGATGAAACATCCAGCAACTACACCCTCTTGAACATCAGATCCATTCCCGGAAGGTCAGAATTTTCCGCTGCACACTTCAAAGTGCTTAGAAATGAATATGGTACGTCAGTAGGACACCGGGCCTCCCTGCCTCCTTGCTTTCGCAAAGATATTCACACTCAGAGCAGCTAATCTGAGTACCCTTCAGGGGTCATCTCAAAAAGCCCCCTGAACAAAGTAGATGGCATCTGATCCTCGGCGCCCCGGCTCTCGTAAGGTACATGAACATGTTCTCCGCCACATCCTGGGTGTCCAGTCACCCTCCGCATCTCAAAGGACAACCTTTCGTCATTTTATATTGACATTGCATGACTAATCAACGGATAAGTCATACACGGCTAGAAGTTACACAGTTTTATGTGGTCAATGGATACCCTCCTGACCTCATGGGATGACCTCTGAGAGATATGCTATGAATTTTCGGGTCTTTTTTGGCAGTCCAAACATGACCAACTACAATATATGCATCATCAAAGCGACTGATATTAACACAGTACACAATATTCCCCAGAAACTGAAGAAATATGCCATGTCCAAAATATTGCCGTACAGATTTTGAGTGGGAAAGGCTTTTTCCAAATGGAAAAAGCTTAGTTGCAATGTCCAGCAGTACCGCCATTTCTTTTGGTCGGTCCCACCCTTCACCGCTTCACCGCTTCACCTCTGAACATGCAAAGGTGTCCATGAGGCTCTTGTCAATGATAAGGTCAAAAGCATTGGAAGGTAAAGGCATATCCTCAGCCAACTGTTGCCCACCGAAAAGTACAAGCCGAAAATCAAGCCCAAGCCCAAGATCGATGGTTGGTAGGTGTTATTTGCTGTCAACCAAATCAGTTGCGATGTTCATTGTTAGTTTTAAGAAAGCTCTGGCCAAGCCAACAGCTAAAGTAGCCTCCCTTTAACCTCCAAAGGACATGGCTTTGGCCCGGGGCTCGCAGTTTCAGCAATGATTCATATCCAGAAAAGTTTGGCAGTGCTGTAGACAACGCAACCATCATCATTCAACAATCAAATCATATTTTTCACCACAGATTCCACAATTTTGCTTTCTAGTCATGTGCAGAAAACACCCCTTAAAAAAAAGGCCATCATCCGTCACAGTTTTCAACATAAAATCCTCAAGCCAAAGGGGCACACGCATCCATTTCAAGCCAAATCATCTCATGCCTTTCGGTCGGTTGGTGAAGTCGTGGATGCTTACAGCATAGCAACAAGCCAGCATACTAAATGAACAAGGGACTATCATGGATGCTGAAATCATGTGTGTTTTGGCAAATGGTCATCAAGTTTATTGCCAGTCAAACATGAGGTGAGGTGGACATTCTGGGTGATTCCATCCCATTTTGATGGAATCCGGCATTGCGGCATTGGTTCCCATTTTATGGGTTTTCATAGCTATTCAACCGTGTATCATTTGCTCCCCTAGGTACACAAAATTTCCAGCTTCTTTTGCATGGCTCAAGTAGTATCCAACGTGTTCACGATTTCCATGCTATTTTCGGGGCCATTAAGCCTTGATGTTCATTGTTCATTGCTAGTGTCCATCATGTCGGGTGTTCCAAAATTAGACAGCCCTTTGATCTGCCGGTATGAGAGATCGCTTTCGAACAAGACGCGAATAGAGTTCACCACAGACGTTCTGCCATTTGTCTTTCTGCGATATTGGGATATGTAACTTAGAAGATTCACTGATCTCAAGTGTCAAATCACAAACCTGCTAGGTGAGACTCGTAATTCTCTTCTTTCTGTATTGATGAACAAAATCCTGCACATATTGTAGTAAATATCTCACTATACAAGCATGGAAAGATGGTGGCCATGTTCACTGGTGCAGCATATTGTCTATCAACTCTGAATAGGACCTCAATAAAAGTTCTTACCACTCTACCCCTTCAAGTAGCCCCAAAAAGGGATGGATCTGTCCCGATGCGGCGCCTATCCATGTTGCGTTCCATCATTTGAGTGATCACCACCGGCGAAGTGTCAATGTTAATGATGTGATGAAAACCTTCATCATACCTCAGAACTGGAAAGAGAAGCAAGCATGATAAGAACTCGATTTCTGGTGTAAGACTTCTGCAACTTCTAATTTCGCTTCTCTTTCTAACCAGAGTCACCAGGAGAAGCTAGGTCCAATTATATCTCTTTGGCTTCACTACTTTTAACTCGAAGTTTCCTTGCGGTCACTAGTGCTTGAGTCATCTATCACGAGTCAAACTAACCTGCCATTTAATTTCTTGTTGAAGGCGCTTCTTGACCGGGGTCTCAGATGCTGTCAGCAACATGGCGTTGCTAACCAAATACATTTTCCTCAGGCCACCTCAACATCACCATCCGTGATAATGAATATTGAATGACAATCTGATAATCACAACAACAACAACAACAACAACAACAACAACAACAACAACAACAACAACAACAACAACAACAACAACAACAACAACAACAACAACAACAACAACAACAACACGACACACACACACANCGATAATACACAACAACAACAACAACAACAACAACAACAACAACAACAACAACAACAACAACAACAACAACAACAACAACAACAACAACAACAACAACAACAACAACAACAACGGCAACCACAACCACAACCATGGTGATGGTGATGATGATGATTATTATTATCATGATACTGACAATGACAATGACAATGATCATCATCATCATCATCACCTTCTCAAACCTCTTGTCAGAAATTTCCAGCTTCTACCGAGATGCATTTCTTCAGTCAAAAGGCTATTTCCACATCCCACATGAAGGATATCTGTCCGCACAGAGTAGCTTCCCGATGACCGGCCACCACCACCACCACAGACACCGCTATTGCTACTAGGTTGGTGCTGACTACTTTCTTGAATTTTTCAGGTTCCAACATTTCGGGTACATCAAAAGCTGCATGGCAACACACGTCGTATTCACCCGTCAAGATACCGAAGATAATTTGAGGATGTTTTCATCATTCCGAAAAACTGCCTTTTGGTTCAATGGAAAAAAATCAAACATCAGTTTGCTTACAATAAAGCATTAATTATTCCAATGTTTCCTGTGGATGGTGGTGAAGCATGCCCATCCCAAGGAATCTGTATCCCAAACCGAAATCGTAAACACAAGGCATCTTGGATCCTTTGCAAGAAGTGAGCCTGCGTCTTTCCCGCAGGTGATGAACTCCTTGAGGTCAGAGTAGCTGCGCAACCATTCGAAAGGTTCCTGATTCACTGGTGCAGTTGGAAAAAGTCTAAAGACATGTCTTTTCATGGAGATCATCGTCTTCATTGGCTTCACAACTTCGCTTTCTGGTCTCAGAAGCAGAGGAAGATAAGTATATATATATATATTTTTATATTGAGAGAGAGAGAGAGAGATTTTTTGACATCTGTACTACATAATGGAAACGTATTCTGTGGGCGGTATGGCATGAATGATTCCTCCACCCAAACATCTGCCTATTATACAGTCGATACGTTATATTGTATAATTAAGTTAATTCCTGTATAAATATGCATGTATTTATGTTTGCAAGTCATTTTTTTCCACATCCCACCGCCCACATTCCCAACGCCAATGCGAAGTGAGATGCTGGATCCACTTTGTATCTCAGATCCCAATACTCCTCGGAAAAAAAAAAGAAAAAAAAAACGAATGGCACCACGGACTTTCGCAAGACAGCTGGAGGCTATGCAAATTCAACAACTTTCTTCACAGAATTTATTATCCTAAGGACAAACAGGGGTGTTGCAAAATTAACGCTAAAAGTAACCGTCCTTTCTTATGATAGTTACTTATGTCCATTTGATCTTACGAGTCCGCAACTTCAGGGCATCCACATCCGAAAACAAAGCAGAACTAGTGCAGGAACAACCTGCCATGCATGCATTATTTTCGCATAAAAAGTACAGTAGGTGCTTTTCCATCCTTCCATGCCGGTTGAAAGAAACGGGTTTCTTCTGGCTTGTGTTGAGTCCGGAGATGAGGGGGGCTTGCATTTACTTTGATATGGGCAGAGAGCATGGTGCCTTTCCCTTTGTTTCCCTGGCCCTACTTTCAGAATAGGATGAGAAATCCATGACTTTTTGCAAGTGGAATTTGCTACATCTTCCAATGCCTTTTTGCGACAAATAAACTCTGGTTTTTATCGAACCGGGAACTCGAAAAAAAACTCCCAGACAATTACACTACAAATAAAATGCAACAGGTTCATCCTGTCAAGTATCTGGTCCATCACCGTAGAGTTGTCTGCTCTTTGTCCTCAAGGAATGCGACTCTCTGTCACAAAAAAACTCAAAACCACGGGGATGATGTGATGCAAAATGTGAGCCAACCACACATATCGAACAAAAGTATGTTTCCAAAATAGGAAACCTCCCTGTCCCCTAAGGCAACTTTCGACAAAAAACAGCAGATCCAATGGGAAGTGATGTATTTTTCCAGGTTACAGCCTAACACTTGGAAGTGAAGAAAAAGAGGTGACCAAATCGCCAAGCCTTCCTGAATCTTCCCTCTTGCTGTGAAAGTGAGAAAGGATGCAGTTCTGCCAAATGAAAACTTGCAACTGCTTGCTGATACTTCATCCAAATGAGGTGAAAAGATCTAGGCATCCATCAGCAATCTGGGTGCAGTGTATGTTACGATTTTCAGGATTCCACCTGCAAAAAAAAAGAAACACCATTTGGGAATCTAGTGAGGTTGGATTTCAGTCATGACACCGTTTAGAGCCAAACATCCTTCCCATCCGTCCATTTTTGATGTGCTTTAGTGACAAAAATGAGTGATTCAGGCCACTAGTAAACCCTTATGAACCTGCAGGTTTCACATGCAAATTACAAGAGTGCATTACAGTTTTTTGTTGAGTTTCAGACTGCAGGAAACCTATAATTATAATTTATAATCAACCTTGAATATGTTAGAGGTAAATATATCAATAAATGTGCATACCTATATGGGTGTTTCCAAAAATAGTGGTACCCTCAAATCATCCATTTTAATAGGGTTTTCCATTATAAACCATCCATTTTGGAGTACCCCTATTGTTGAAAACGCCCATATTAAACCAACACCCTTTCAGGAGGGATTTTCTCATTCCGAGCTGCTCGGAAAGCACCTTTTCACAGGAAGCTCCTTGAAGATGGGGAAGGTTGTTGAAGGGCATGTCAAAAATGTAATGATACAAACCGAGTAAACAGTGAAAATGATTACTAGCATACTGCCTTGAGTATGCATATGCAAAGATGTGAAAAGAATGAAGCAACGTTGGGCTACAGGATGCCAAAAATGCATCAAGCGCCAGTTGCTGTGCACCGCGCGATGCGCATTGCGGAAAACGAAGCAAGCAAGAGGTAAGCCGCTCAAGTTGTGTACATTGCCATCTCTGCCACAAGGGCATGTTGTTGGAGGGAAAGGGAGGTCTTTCTATCGATTACCTTTTTGTAGATGGTGGTTGGGGCAAAACAAATGATATGAAACTACCTACCACCTAGTACTGTTGAACAGTTGAAGTCCAGCTAGCCAGTTAAGGATGCTAGACCCCCATGCTTGAAGGGTTCCAGAATTTCAGCCTTCTAAAGGACGAAAAGGAATAAGTTTCAGAAATGAAAACCCAAAAATCGGAACACGCCACTGAAGTAGGATCAAAGCAGCAAAATACTTCTTTGAAAAAACAACCTGCCAAAGGGGGGCAAACCACCGACCTGATGATGCATAGGGATGGGTTCCCCCAATCGCCCGGAGCAGGAGCCTGGCTGCTATGTCATTTTCCTACGAAACCAAGCAGGATGCACGATGCAGTTTCTCCCACAACGAACACTTCGTGCTCGACCGTACCTTCATCTGATCATCCAAGAACTATATAACTAGTTTGGTTTAAGGGAAACCTGCTCCGTGGGGAGGAAATCCTGAGTCTAGTGGAAACAAACAAGACGCGGGCATCTCCACAAACACCAAGATTGTCCGCAACTTGTAGGATTGGACAGGTTTTGTGCCCCTTCTCCAATTCTTCGTCAGGATGATTCTTCACCTGGACTCTCTTAAACCAAGAGTCTATTTTTGAGCGGAAAAAAACACTAGGAGCCTGAGACCCGAAAAAAAACGGATAGACATGTTCCGGGACCGACTTGTCTTCCAAGTTCTATGCCGCAAGGCTTACTCAAGATTCTGCAAGGACCCCAACATAAGGCTTACACAACCGCAAGTATACAAGGGATCCAGATTCCATGATGCACGGTCCACCCATGCTGGCTCTTCCATTCCCGGTCTTGCTTCCCATCCTGCAGTCATCTCAGGTGCTGAATCTGAAGCATTCTCCTTGCCCTCCAACAGGTCCTATGGCGAGAGGTGCAAAAACTGCAACATCCAGAGTGCTTTAAGTGCACACCTAGGACTGGAAATGTTTGCAACTTTGGCAGCCTAGAAAATGAATATTCATGGAATACAAAATGTGTTTCTGCTCTTTTAAGGAGGCTCTTGTGCCGGGACGACCACAGTAGTTCATGAGATTATCTGATGTAACACTGTAACACCAGAAGTACCCACAAGAACGAACTTGTTTACCTCGGGGCTGTGCAAATTCCCTGCTCTTCAGGCAACTGTTTCGCGTGGTCTCATGTTCTCCCAGACAGGCCTTCAGAATGTATGTGAAAGTGACACACGACTGAAATGAAAGTGCTTGAAAATGACACACAGTGGCTAAGTGAGGCAACAATGGGAAGCTACCAAGATAGAAATTGGTTCGCTTGCTTTTCATGCGTGCCCAGTTTACGAAGAGATACACGGGTTTGTGTCACACAATGCATAACAAAGTAAGGCGTCCATCATTGTGTTTTCATCTTACCCTTTGACATTGGAGCATCTTGGCGCAAGGAAACCGAACGGATGCTCACTGCTCACTTTCATCTTGTGGAACATCTTTGACCCACAATATCAGTGTTGCTTCTCTGTGGTACCTATACCAAGACAATGAAAAGATTTCACCCCGTCTGCGTCCTCGGAAAGACTGGCCATGCCGGCCATGCCATGTCGCAGGCGTTGATGAGGAGGGGCAACAAGGATCAAATAGCCAGGATTTGGGACTTCGTAGTGTTCTTTATGCAACGGAAGTCCGGGGAAGGTGCTTGAAAGGGATCCTGAACCCAGCAACTTACCACTTGCAAACATGTGAATCTGTTCCATGGTTCCATGAAGACAGTTTACTTCCAACCACCTAGAACCACCTTTTTCCACACTGGCGGCCTGCGAACACAACTGTTTTTGTTAAGTGGGGTGCATCTCAATTCCCCCCGGCTCTTGTGTATTGTTACAAGTCCCTGCTGAATGAGCTATTGCGGTTGCTCGCATTACTTCAGTTGCTCCTTAGAGTTCGCAAAGTCAAACATCTTGAGCTCTTCGAAGCTGCGGGATGCCTTGAAAAATAGTGAGGCAATCTGAACGAACGCCTGGGTCTATTGGGATGACCCGATCTTTTGTTGGCTCAAAGGTTGGGTGAAACCACTTCATCAAAGAATAAAGTAACCCCGTGCTTGGCTGTGCCGGTGTCAGTGCCAAGTTTTGGTGGATGGTGTTGTTGGCTCCAAAGCCAACAAGGGAACCAACAAATGAAAAAAAAATGAAACTCCGCAAAAGAAAATACAAAAATGAATGGATCCGCCGTGAATATAGAAAATGGATATCAGCCGAGGTTAAAGGCTTGCAATCTGAGCATAGAAAATGACAGAGGTGGATATGTAGAATGATGAGAAAATGAATGAGGTAAGTTGAACAGTTTGTTTGGTGAATGTTTTCGAAAATAGCGGTGCAGCCTTTTGGACATTCTTTTCAGGGGACTTGGCTCCAGGTGAAACCAGATGAAACATGTGGCCTTTGGAGCCAGAGCTGAACAGCAAAGCTGTACGACCAATGTCCGAAACAAATAGAGCAGGGCAAAACTAATAAACATCAAGAGTTCAAATATGGAAACCAAAAAGCACACACCAACACACCAACAGTCTGGACCTACCAGTTTTCCAAGCACGTTCTCAACTGTACAGACTTTATCGGTCCAAATGTGAAGGATGTGAAGGGACTTGATTAGGTCCCTTCTTCAGCAAACAGATTGTGGCCGTTCTTGGCAGGACTTTCAAACTCATCTTGAAATAGAAGCTTCCGCCTCCTTACTCATGAAACCAAGAACAAGAGAAATTTTTGACATGCTCCATGTCCATGCATGTTGAGGGAGTAGTCAGAACAACTCCGAAACTACCAAAATGCGAAGAAATATCACTATCACCATGCAAAAAGCATATATAGTAATATAGTAGAGGTTATTGTTGGCTTTTTGGAGAAGTTCGCTGGTCTGATCATGTTTTGCATATCTTTACCATCTGCCGCCACTTGAAAATGTTTGGGGTGAACAACTTCTAGGATTTTTGATGGACATTCTACTTACTCATAGAGAAAAAAAAAAGCGTTAAAACGAGTCATATCCTATGGAAATCCATTCGTTGAGTCGTTTCTTATCCACTGCCTGAACCAACTCATGCCGCCGTCATGGGCAAATCTTCGTCACCAGCCACCCCTCGGTGGCTGGTCGTCTCAATGGTGACTGCAGAGCAGTCACTACCTGTAGGCCCGGTTGGCCAACGTTTGGCACTGCACCTTTTAGTCCCCAAAAACTATCCTTCCAGGCTTGCAGGCTTAACTTGGGGATTCCCAGCCACCTAGGGTTCATTTCAGCCACCTAACTGTTGCTTCTTTTGGGGGTAAATATGATGCACATGAATAGCTTTTGGTCTTCCGAAAGCCTAGAATACCCCTATTTGCAAAAATGATAAAATGAAATGGAACGTACCCTTTTTGCTGGTTTAGTGGCATCATCATATTTCAGCAACCTGCAAAAAACTCCTTGAATTATTATGAAATTCATGTCACTTTATATTGACAAACGGTATATCTCTTGAAGGCATTATGGAGATTCAAAGAGTTCAGGGTTCTTAGGATAGGAAATCTCTGACTGCAACCCCCTTGCGATCGACGGACTACCAGTCAGGCCATCGTCCCCCAGCCTGAAGAGGCATGCGTTTCTTTTATCAAAATCAGAAGAGACATAGCAAGCATCATCAACAAAAACGTGTGTGTTTGTGCGCATATAGAAAATAAATAAATAAACAAATAAATAAACATATATATATATGCATATATGTGTATAGATGTAGATATGTACTTATTTTACACATCTTCAATAGTTTATAGCTTGTTTGACAACATGCACAAACTCCCAAAGGTTGTAGAATTGTACTTTTCCTTTCATCTTCCTTTTCCGAGAAAAAAAAAACAAGCGCATGAACAAGACATTAACCCTCATAAAAAGAACTCGATTCAATTTACAGGTGCTTTACTGAATTTAGGATTTTTCAGGCACTTCCAATTGGCATACCAAAATTGCCCACAACTTCTCCATCCAATCCACTGGGACCCAGTGACTTTCATCGTGTCGATCATCCCAAAGTCGTGTGAAGTAGCGGACGTACCACATCACAGCCTCGGAATCAACAAAGTACCAAACACCTGGCCCCTAATCTTACGAAGGCAGAAAACAAGAAGTTTGGACATGAGACCTCTGCTGCTACCTTTTGTAAAAAGGAAGCTTGGTTCGCGAAGCGGAGTGGGTTTTTTTGCGATGGTCACCAGCGTTTTTCAAGACGGCGGTGTCGCATCAGGCAGTAACCAATTTTTTTCCGACGACTCAAAAAACTCGTGCAATATCAGGCCTTTTTGCAACGATACGGGAACCCAAGAAACAAAGAAATGTTTCTGCGACAGTTGTGGTGGTTGTGGCGCTTGGCTGTTTTGCTGTGCAGGAAGCCAATCTAAAAAGTAAACCAAGTTGCGGAGGAGGAGGAGGAGAAGGAGAAGGTGGTGGTGGTGGTGGTGTTTGAGCATTTGACTGGAGAGCGGCTGTTGTCGCGGTTCTTGTTGCCGTTGCTGGTTCCAGTTTGTTGCTTGTGGGTTGTTGTTGTTCTTTTGCCTCCCCAAATGGGAGGATTTTGGCGGAAAAATTAGTTCCAGCCCAAGGTGCCCAAGCGCTTCCAATGCAACCGCCCGTCACCACATCTGCTGGGTGGTGGTCATTTTCTCGAACCCTGGACGCAGCAACCCAAAAGGCCAACATCACTGGGCTCAAGGCAAACCTTGGACAGGTCGAATGGTCGAATGGTCGAACTTTCATAGTGGGCACCGAAAAAATCCAAGTGCTTTTTTTTGGAAGCATATTATCATAGATGGGTTTTAAAAAGAAACTTTATTTCTGGGATGACCCTCTCTCAACCAATGATTCCCATTCCTTGTTACCTAGGCATATCCCTGATGCCTAAATTACTTCTATTTAGGTAGCGGCATTCTAGTAAAAGACCAAACTGTGGAGGCACTATCAACCAAGAAAAAAGTGGAAGAAAAATGCCACCAAAACAAAAATCCTGGGCCACGTTTGGAGCAAACCAATCCGCTGCTTCGTGGTGCATCGGTAAAATTATATAGGAGTACAAAACCAGTTATGTAAGTGTGGCCTCCTAATTTGCAAGGTTTGATCTTGATGAAGTATGGAAACAAATACAGCTTCTTGGAAGGTTTGCAATTCTTGAGCCTCCAGTGGCATGATTCACTCCTGTTCACAAATGATGAAGTTGGATACGCGTCTCCATCCGAAATGGAGTGTTTTCTTTTCGAAAAAGAATAGGAGATGGAATGTTGACCCAAAATAAGAAGAACTGGATCCAAAATAACTATATATGCTGGAGTGCGTGACTTTTGCGTCACCGAAGGCCAAGTAACAACAACAGGGCGTTGGTACAGGACACATTTCCTGCCAGTGAGAGAGAAACTGATTGAACATGGGATTTTTAGATGGCGAATGACTCCTTTGCCATCCGGGTATTCTCCAACTTGACCGCCATCCAATGTGAAGCCGTTTGAGCTTGATACCAATTTCCCCCCCATCCGTTTCTGTGATAGCTTTGCCCCAAGAAGTGCGATAAAAGCTGCACAAATTTCCCTACAGGAAAGGGCCTCGTGAATTAGTGCAAAACCAATGGGTTTTCAGGACCCAAGCATCTTTTCAGAAGGTCTCAAAATTCCATGTTTTCATGCCCCCACTTCAAATGTACATCCATTTGCATTTTTTTTGGACCGGGACGCCTAGCGGAGTGGTCAAGGTTTTCGAAGGCATCTGTGCCACCTCCAAACGAACAAAACCCTGGAGGTGTCAACATTCTGCTAGACACATTGTATCATCTACTTGAAAGGTTTTGTTAATTGTAAGAAGCTTGGCAAGCCATCACTGGCTAGCCAAATATATGATATGGTGTGATATACTTTATCATGCATACTTTCATGACATTTCATTGAGAATTTGACACAGCGTGGATATTGAGGGCTCGAAAGAAATGCCCCTTGACAGCCTTGACATCCCAAAATCGCAACTCTTACCTGGATACCTCGTCGACCAGTGTACCAGTGTTTGGAGAAACACCATCTCATTCTTGACTCACAACCCATGTGCACCTTTCCAAGAAGATACAGCGATGTGAACAGCATCGCGCAAAAGGACCTTTCCACAAGTCCCACAAGCTGCTTTTATCTACCAAAGAGTCTCAAAAACTTCAGCTTGGGATTATTGTCACGGCTTTTGTCCATGTAAGCTTCGCATGATGTAAAACCTAGCAACAATATGGAAAAAAACATGAAAAAAACTCTTTTTTTTCAACTATCACTGGGCTAAAACTCAAACTTGCTTCGCCTAGGATTACATACAGCTTCGACAGGTTTATCTTGGAAAGGAGATGAAAGGAGATTCCTCTTGGGGTGGTTCCACACTTTTGCTGCGATGTCATCACCATGCAAGCAATCATGAAATGGATTTGTGCTAGTATTTCTGGCGTGTCTTTGCATGAAGATCCCGGTCTGATTAAGAGCCTGATCATAATATTGCTGGAACTGGTATCTCCCTAGAAAGTGACATGCTTGGGTCACTGAAGCATGTGGATGCCTGGTGAAACGGTGAAACATTCCTCAAACAAACATAGACTCTGAAAGATAGCAAATCAGCAAATCAAGCATCTGTTCAGGCTCTGTGTTGGGCTTTTGGGGGGGATGTCCATTTCACATAGTATTGGAGTGGAGTATTGTCATGCTTCATCTTCAACTGGAATTGTGAAGGTCATTTTGGAAGATATTGCCCATAACTAAACCGACATCAACCAGAATAGTGAATCAAGACCGGTTTGTGTCGCCAAAAAAAGTCACCCAAGTATAGGTACACGGTACACCCTTCAATGTGAAGGGGTCGATACCCAGAATTGCCATCAAAAATGGTCAGATAGTCTCAGATAGTCTACAAAAATTCTCCATACTGCCCCATACTTCAAAAATGACTTTCCAAAAAAACATGTTTTTACTTGACCCATGGTGAATTCTTCCGCAAGCGATGGGACTTAACCAACCAACGCCAAACGACGCGCTCGAATGCCCTGAAGGGAAGGACTTTCGACCTATGGCACTGCACCAAAAGTCTGCGTCCGGGGAACATGGGGGTGAAAGCCCTGCAGTTTCCCAATTTTGCAAAATGATTTCAAGTCAACAAATGTGTAAAACCAATATGAAACTTGAAAATGCCCCCTTTGGAACGAAAGAAATTGCAAAACTGCAAAACGATCCAACTTCAGATTACGAGTTAGTTTGAGAGCACCATCATACTAGTGCTACCTACGGAAGATGACATTTTGGAATATAAAAATCTCATAGTTGGTGAAATTAGTTTATGGAGGTTTGTACCTTCGACAAGATCTAGAAGGAAAAAACATGGGAAAATCCACCCAAAAACACACTTGCAAGACTTAAACGAGTGTCCTCTACATCCAAAAGCCAGTTCAAACATCACAAAACCCAGGATTGGGTCCACTTCTGGGGATGTGGCATAATGGCATCCCAAAACTTCCACAACTGTTTTTCACGTTTCAAACGCAGGTGTAGACGTAGCAACACCTTGAACCCAAGGAGCATGTAGTTGTGTCATGCAGGTGGGCTACCTTGAATCCATTCAAGGATATCCTATTGAACATGGTGAACAGCTCAAATTTTCGGTGAAATCTCATGTGAGATCCAGCTTCATTCGTTGCCCTATAACTTCTTGCAGCTTTCGAACTTCTCAACAGCGACCCAAACCCTGAACCGTACACCAACCTTCCAAACTGGACCCCAAGCACTCGCCAGTAGTTCCTCATGAGAAACACCACCATGGCACCCATTCAAAGAACCATTGTGACAGGACGATGTTTTGTTCAAATCTGAGAATACCCAAAAAACATTCGTATTTTCACTACAGCTCGATTTTCGAATCCGAAAATACGCAAAAGCCATTCATACTTTCACTAGAGCTTGATTCCAGCAGGCAAACATTCAGACTGAATATGATTTTGAAGTGCCAATCACTCGCAAGATGCAACTTATGCAACTTTCACTTTCCGGTTTTTTTTGGGGGGGGCATCCAGTTTTCCGCCCCTCATATTTTGCTTCCCAATAAAAAGAAAGCACGGTCCATTTTCTCTGGTCTTTGGAGGAAATCACACGAACATCATTTCTTGTTTGCCTTCCAGTTTCTTGGATATAAGGTTGTGGCTGCCAGAAACAATTAAAGTCACGGGAACTCTTCAAATAGACAATCATAAATAATCTATGATACCAACTACAGTATCCGTTGTTATACCAACGACAGTATCCGTTGTCCATCCGTTTGGCAAAAAAGGGCAAGCAACATTGAGCATACCACTAGCCAGTACCTTTCCCGGTACCCTCAGATTTCCGGGTAGCTAAAATATCCACAAAATTGCCATTGTTTGAAAGGAAAAATCCTTCCAAAAACGTCATGCTTGTTACTCATGTCAAACTTTTATGATGTACTTCATCAAAATGTCGTCCCAATCCTGTGTATTGGGGATGCTGCCCCAGTCGCTCAGAATGATCTCCAGTTGCCAGCTAAGTTTCGATCAAACTGGCATTCTTCGTAAAAATAGGGTCTGAGATATCCCACCTCAGCCGACCAACAACTCAACAACTCAATGTGTCTTAAAATTTGGTGTCCCAAACTTCACAACTGGGGAAGTTTGGGTTGGTTTTCACCAGTCGCTTGGGTCCATTCGAATCTGGCAGGTGAAGGGCTTCAGGACTTGCCATGTGCGTTGCCCGTTGCCCCCCCAGATCCATCAAATCATTTCCCTAACGCCAAGTCCAAGACACATAGAGCTTGATGAAGTTCACATTGACAATCATGCAACCAAATGCCATTAAGAGACCCCTCCTCATTTCAGAATGTTTCAGACAGCTCAATGCTCTCAAAGGTGTTCAGTCTCAAAAATGCAGATAAGGGGTTTACCTTGGGAACTGTGCAACTGCTCTGGAAACAGTCCCAAAAGAAAATTATATAGTCATATAAATGATTGGTATCCAAAGAATCCTACAAAAACTTGGCAAATGGACTGGAAATTCCGCCCAACGCTGCGATTTCGGAGAAAATCTGGGCAGTTTGTCAACCAACTCAAGTTGCATGTCTTCCACCACAAATCTTTACAAAGAAACATCCCTACGTATCAGTGTTCAAAATAAGAGACTCACAATGTTTCAAGGAACAGGTTCATCTATGCAGGAAAAGAATGCAATTCAGATCCCTGTATCTGTGGGGGAACTCTTAGATATTAGCTGATCATAGTACTCTATACCGTTTCCTATCCGGATTCCTCTGCCAAAGCAGCATTTTTGTTGATCCAGAGGGTTCGGAATCTGTCAACACAGACTCTTACACGAACAAAGGAAACTGCTGAAAACCCGAAAACGCCTCCAGCCCCTTGGCCGCTAAAGCCATGTCTGACTGCAAACCAAGGTGCACAAACGAAGCAGGGTCTCCTGGCTTCATTTCGAACCAGGACACCAGAGCCAAGAAGCCTGGCAAACACTCAAAAATGACCCACCCTTCGGGTGATTCTCAGCTGAGAAA
>DF244029.1:0-2500 GCA_000507305.1 Breviolum minutum Mf 1.05b.01 | reverse complement strand
CTCGCAAGTCTTGTCTTCTCATGGAGGCAGGCTGCTGCCCTTCCACGGCTTTTTTTTTTCAAGCCTGTGCCGTGCGCGCTCGAGGCTCTGACGGTCACTAGATGAGGTTTAGTGTACAGCAAAACTGCAACAGTCAAAGAAAGGAAATACAATCAAGTGTAGCAAACAGGGCTTTGCCCAAATTGCTCAAGCATCGCTCTTAACTGCACAAGGATGTACCTTCTTGAAACAAAAGCAACGAATTAGGGAAGAAAGCGGTGAAATAACAAAAACTGCCAAGCAGCAAGTGAAACAAGCCGGCCACTCAGATTCCTCTCAGGACTGCACCTCAACGAAATAGCAATGGACCCAAGGTAAAAAGCCACCCACAAACCATCGCACGACGGACGTGGAAACCTCCACATTCATTTCTATAGAAAATAGACGTGTAGAAGAGCCCATTCATTTCACAACGTACAGACAGCCGAGATTGCTGCCCTTCCACGGCTGGGTCTCTGGAGACGGGATCCCAGTGATTGTCTCTGCACTGGCAGGCACGTATGGCTCAGGTGTCCAGGGGCATCCTGGATTTTTTTTTGTGCCGGTGCCGTGCGCGCTTGAAGCTCAGACGGTCATCAATCCTTTTGTTTAGATTGTCCATTCCCACGTATGAGAATAAAAGTGAAACAGGAACCTAGGTGTCACCAGAATAAACCAAAAACAAAACAGCAAAACCCAAAACAACCACAAACAAAAACCCAGAAACCAACAGGACACCTAGCAAGAAAGTGAAACACTACGCTTTCAGAAAAGTCCCCATGCCTCTCAGTACTGCTCCGCAATGAAAAAGCAAATACTACTCATAGATGTCCCACATAACCCAAGTTTGTAAACCCCAACATGTGACAATGGTCCAAGTCGTATGAACCGCACCCGGGGTGGAGGTTCCTCTGAGTGCTTCTCGGCCATGATGTAGCAAATACCACTAAAAGATGTCCCACATACCTCTCAGTACTGCTCCGCGATGATGTAGCAAATACCGCTCATTGATGTCCCACATACCGAATGTCAAAATTCCTGCTTTCATAGTTCAGATGACTCACTGACGAATCTGGTAGAAACTGGAAGAGGCTCCTTCCTTTCCACCGTAGTCCAATAATAGTCCCCGACAAAGATGAAAGGGTTACACGTGTGCTGCTTTTCAGTCTGTACTGCAACGCTGAAGTTCTACCATAACCAAAGTGTCTGTTGCATGCCCACTGCCTTACCTGATACATCCGTGTCAGTTGCCCACCAACATCTGGTAGGTTCACCCACGTGGTGGCTGATGAAGCCACGCAAGGTATAGACCGGGAAGGCCTGGAGAAGGTTCTGGAAAACTCCTTTGATTCCCTTGTGGCAGGGAAAAAACCCTGACCTCCCTGACAGTATATGGTGCCGGTTTTGACGAACCAGCAGTAAAACCACCCTACCATGGAAAGATGTCTGTGGCACGCCCAATGGGGTGATTTCTGTTTTTTTTCTCTCTGACCCGAGAACCAAAGAGTGTGAGGTCCACGGCTGACGCCAATGTAAGTCTCTCCTATCCTCCCTTTCCAGCATTGCAGCTTGGCGCCAAATGAGCTGATGCATTTTGTTCGTGCATCATATGTCCACAAGCGAAAACTGCCATATCCAAGCGCATGTTGCCTTTACTGCCCTGCGGTACCAGAGGTGCAAGAGAGCAGCACCAGGTCGCAGTCCTTTCGCGACAGGGTACTGTTGCCCTTACCGTGGTAGTTGGCCACCTTCTGACCTCGTAACAGATAGATGCATGTTGCAGAGAGTGCCGGGCTGTTGAGGAGCTTCCCGTAGACCATTGCTGTGAAACCACCGCTTCTTTTGTGTGATCCCTGTGCTTTCCTCTGCGCTGACGGGTGCACGCATGGCTTAGGCGCCCGGGGGCATCCTGGATTGCAACATCCACGGTGAAGGCTGGCAAGGGGGCAACCTCTATGGTGCACCGCGTTAGGAGGGCTCCTGAACAAGTAGGAGGCCAAGGTGTTTAGTAGACACTGGTGGCACGCCCGCTGGCACCTCGATGTGGCGCCATTGATGGCCACCTGGATGCTGTCGCAATTGGATTGCTCACCCATCCTTTCACAAACTTGCAGTTAACTAAACTTCTTGGCAGCTCAGCTCGCAGCATAGCACGGTAAAGGCGACAGCGCCCAGCCGTGCAGTTATGTAATACCACAACCAGTAATTCAAGGGGAGAAGAATAAGGAATGTCACCGCTTGGGTGCTTTGGCCTCCAGGTGCCCCACTACCTACGACACCTGGCGCAGCCGGCGGCGCACCCCTTTCCACACCATGTGACCACAGTCCCCCACCGACAAGTGGATCCGACCAACTAAGGTGACGTGGAAACCGAGACCATTCATTTATTCGTTTAGCGTACACGGCAAAACAACCTGTAGACAAATTCAATACCGCAGAGTAAAGTATTCCGCGAGCGAAACAAACGCATATATACACACAA
>DF244028.1:0-32390 GCA_000507305.1 Breviolum minutum Mf 1.05b.01 | reverse complement strand
AGATGCTCAGGCGCTGTAGCTGCCCGTCTTAATTCCCTCTCTTTAGTTGGGTCGCCATCGGCAAGATCCTTCAGTAACTTATCATCTAGAGGGTGTTTGTCAGAACTATGACTACGCTCTGGTGCGCTGGAAGCAGCACCCTCTGGGGGTGCTAAGTCAACGACATCTTCCAGCGGGGCAACATCCATAGGATCTGCAACACTAGGATCGGCATCGGGATCTACGTAAAGTCTATGATCCCCCCTATCCCCTGACGACCTAGATGATGATGAAGGGTCTGTCTTTGAGAATTCTGCTAAGAAATCATCGGCTTCCTCTTTGGACCCTTCAGCTGTTGGAGCTGGGTTGGCTACCGGTTGGACAGGAACGAGGCGCTCGGGCTTCTGATATGGAATTGGGGTTATCTCCTCATCATATTGGGGAACGTACTCAACAACCCTAGAAGCGCAAATTCGTGCGTTTCTTGGGACTCTCAGCCTACACCTCTTTAGTTCTTGGGGTGCGACGAGGTAAGGTACCTTCTCACGAGGATCCCACACAAAAAGATAGCCCTTATCAACAACCGTCTTTCCTATGCTCTGAGCTGGAGGACATTCCTTAAGGACATAGACCTCTTCATCTTGCAGGATGGCGCTACCCTTGAAACCTAAGGAATCTTGGCTAGGCTGAGGTCCTCCTCCGGTCGAGAAAGCAACTGGATTTTGAGATGGTTGAAGACAACGTTTCATGTCACTGTCTAACGCTTGTCTGCCGATCAAATGCCTACCTGCAGCGGTATCCCAAAGCCATGGAATCTTTCCACCTTCTGGTTGGGCGACACATGCTGGAACATCTGGTGGGTGCGCTAAAGCGGCACCTTCAAATGCCGTTAAACACGCAGCCATATTGGCAGAGGCCTTGGTTGGAGCTTTACTTAGACCCCTTGGGGGTGGCCCCTTGTATTTGTTAGAGTCCGAATGAAGAAAAGCGCACTTCGCAGCTTTGCATGAATTGTATGCGTAAAACATGCATGGAACCTTGGCCTTTTCGGCCGCAGTCATGTTGGCTGTTTTACTAGCTGCTAGTGATCTGGGAGTTCCTGGTTGTTTGGGCGGAGGAGGAGGTTTGACCTTTGCTGCCTTCGCCTTTGCCTTTGCGGCGGCTGCCAAAGCCACAGCTTTAGCCTCAGCTTTCTCCCTTTTCTTCTCTTCTTTTGATTTCTTTTGAGGTTTGTCTGGTTTGGGAGGCTTCACAGTGGGTGGTGCCTTTGTCGGCGCAGCGTTCGCAGGAACATTGGTGGCATTAGTAGAAGGAGCAATCACCTGTGGTTTGAGTTTCAACTGTTTGTCGAATTCAATCCTATTCTTCTTCTGCTGTTCCAATGAGATGGCTAACTCAACCTGTTTCCAAAGCCACTCACATGTCTTTCTCCTATGTCCTGCGGGTGCCTCACGAGATTTTGTAATCTTCGCGGCCAGCACTGTGGATCTCTCAAATTCATCCATGAGGTGATTGTACATGGTTTGAGGTCTGGGAAGTTCTGTTGTGGGAATTGTGGTGAGGATATACTGATATTTATCCCGGAAATTTTCTAGATCTCGAATGGAACTACCTGCAAGTTTCATGGTCAAAAGATTTCTTTCACCCAACATTCCTAGGCGATCTCGCTCTAATTGGAAATGTGACAATACTTTCTTTAACATGACCCTTCCACAAGGCATTCCTCCAGTCAATGTCCGTTCTTCCTCAACCATTTGCTGAAACACTATCCCAAAATGACCCTTCTTACATGTCTTGACCATCCTGGCAGCTAACTCACGATCTAACCTAGGAAAGCTAGGATCGGCTTTAAGTTCGTCTTCCGTCTTGGTCAACACCTCTTGGATCCATAGGTAAACTTCATTAGTGGGAGTCTTTTGGACTCTGCCTACTGCGAGGAAAACTTGATTGGTATATCCCCTAGCTTGACCGGCATCAGTTGGAGGGTTAGGAATGACAAGGTCCTGCAAACTTTTCAACCGAATGGTATCCTCTTCCTCCTGGGCATAATCCCTTGGGGGTGCGGCTACAACATTCATAGTTAAGTAAGGACACTGAGCAAAGTCATGTAACCCGCCACAGTTAGGACAATTCGGGGGCGCAAACTGCTGCCCCGACGAGCGACCTGGTGATGTCGGTGGGCTTGATCCACTTGATGAAGATGAAGAACTTGGGGAACCCCCACCACCATATCCTGAAGCATGTCCATGTTGCAAAACTTGTGCATGTTCAATTGGGAGAGGTGGTAAGCCAGGTGGCAGAATCTGTTGTGGAGGAGGTGCGCCATGGTGGGCAGCACCACTTATGCTACCCAAATTATGCTGCATTGGGGCAGCTGCAATGGGAACTGGTGGTACTATTGGGCCCTGGTTACCTGTCCTATTTGCTAACAACATCCTCTGCTCTGGGGTTAAAACATCTAACATTGGTTGCATGGCGGTCACAAAATTTTGGAATAATTCCCTTGTCCTCAAAAGTTCATCTTCTAACATCCTTTGTGGGTTAGAGGATGGAGCGCCTTGTTGGCAGCCACCTTCTGGGTTCATTTGCAAACCGCCAGTTTGCCCTCCCGGGAAACCAGGTGGGTGGAAGTCTACAGGATGCCCTAAAGGAGGCGGAAGAGGTACCTGATGCGTAGGGGTATTTTGCCCCCCTACTTCCGTTATGGGAATAGCAAAAGGATTACGGGAATTTGTTGGACTACCGGCTACAATGTTAGTTGCTGGGGTTCCTAAATGAGGTGGAACTACGATCTGGGTTTGAGGTGGCGAGAATTGAAGTGCTTTAGGAGTTACTGGAACTGACTTGGGAATGGAAACTGCTGCAGCTTGTTGTCCTAAGAGCTGTGCCTCCAAATCAGCGATTCTTCGCTCCCTAATGGCAACTTCATCTAAAGCTTCCCCTCTAAGCCTATTAAATCGATCTTCCATCTCTGATCTTAATCTGCTTTCTTGTTCGGTTACGTACTGTTGCGCACGTTGCTGCAACTCCTGTTCACTCCTACCTACAGCCTGCTGTGCACTATGTAAGGTCTGTTGTACAACTTCCCTAGCCCTTTCTTGGGTTCTAGTGACTTCAGCTTGGGCATCATGATGTCGTTGGGCGGCTTCTATGTTAAGCTGATTCATCTGAGCTTCATGCAACTGTTCCCTTTGTTGGGCAACCCCTACAACATGCTGAGCAAAGTGCTGGGCTTCTAAGGATTCCCTTTGGTAGTTTTGGGCGGCAGTTGCTGCCTCTACTGCTATTGCTGAAGCTTGATGAGCTTGATGAATCGCTGCCCCTGCAACAAATGATGCCTGTGGTAAATTCATTCCTTGACTAAAAGGGTTACTGGATTGTGATGACTGCCCGATACGTGCTGGTGGTCTATAAGATCTTCTATTCTGATCAACACTCCTAATGCTGGGATTAGAACTATCTGATGATCTTGGCCTACCGGATCTCCTACGTTGGTGGTCAGGGGTCTGATGAGGCCTAGAAGGTCTATTCCTATCCAGTACTATTGAGGCTGCTGGAACGAGGGCTAAATCCTCTCGACTTGACCTAGATCTCCTATCTTGGGTGGATGGGTCACTAGGTGGAGTTATTCCTGAGGGATTAGTAGCCATCTGGTGCGAACAGCCCTTTTGCACGTCGATCGACGAAATCCAATCCACGAAAGACAAAGATGAATGAACCTCGGCTGTACAGTGAGGAGTGCGCAGAAGCGGCACTTAAAAGTTGCAGTTGTTGAAGTTGAAAAGTTGAAACGCAAAAGTAGGTATACCTAAAGAGCGCCTTGGGCAGCTCTATCAGTAACCACGATTGCTTTTGGGGTCAGATGCGTACTGGTCCTGTCTAAGCTTCAATGGCCGAAAGCGATGGCACAAATCGGCTAGGCTACCTCGCCAGTTCCTCAAAAGACCTTGGAGTTCGTATATCCAGTCGTTCTCAGACTGGGGATGTTGAGGTTGTAAAAATGCACCTGCCCGGGTTCGCCTAATTTCGTTTACGATATAGTTGGTGTCGTCCACGAAATAGTTGATCCCGTGTGTCGCAACCACGTCGGATTTCCCACCAGGTCCAACTCGCTCGCGAGTGATGACGTAGCCGATAAACGGCAAGCCACGTTGACGACAATCCCCGACAAAAGCTGTTAGTTCTTGTTCCAATCCTGGTGCTCGCCCTCCTCCTGCAAAAGAGACTATGGCAATTTCCACTGGGATGTCGGCTGAACTTAAACCAGCAACTAACTCGGCTGTGCGGTTATCGAAAACTTGGAACTGGTTGAGATTCTTGTCAAGCACCCCGTGCCAGTCCAGACCTATCCTGAAAACCTGATGTCGAGCCCAATCCAAAACTTGTGCCCTCGGGCGCGATAGTGCTGCTGTCGTGGATTTGTTGGAGGCTCTCGACCTTGATCGGCTTGAGGATGAGGTGCTAGATTCGATGACCTTGATGGAGCGCCAGCGGCAGCTCCTCTCTCTGCCTCAAGTTGTTCTCTGACAATTGGAGCGGGAGGAGCTTTATCTGGTGGAGCCTTACGAGATTTGTTCTCTTGCTGCAAGGTCTGATGCAACGGAGGTGGTGGAAGTGGTGGCTTAGGCGATGGTGCAGCCCTCTTTGGCCTTGACGGCAGATCTGGTGGATCAGGCCTCTCGTTTGCTGGAGTTGGTCTGAACCAATTTTCCTCTGCTGGAGGTTCAGGTGTTTTGCTGGCGCCCCTCGAGATCTTGTTCTTGGAACGGGACCTTGGTGGGGCGGAGCGCTCGAAAGCTTGCTCCTTTTCCGCTTCGGCTTTAGCCTTCTGATCAGCTAACTCTTTCTCCTGCCTCTCCTTTTCAATGGCCCTCTTAGCAACTTCAGGAGGAGATTTCTTCCTGGGTTCAAGAGGTTGTTGNTGGGACCTCGCGAGAGGTTGGTGGCGGCGAGTGACTGTAGGCTTGGGACGAGGTGCGCTTAGGCAGCACCGATGGAGGGTCGCTGGAGGTTGAACGGTGATCGTCTGAAGCTGGGATCAACTCCTCGGATGATGTTTCCTCCGACTCTTCCTCGTCAAGGTGGTAGAACTCGGTGTTCGGACCCGATGACCACTGCCTTCTCGTGAGCCTGGGCTCAACACCTGGCTTTGCAGATGGGTTCACCCTACGTGAGCTCTTAGCACCAACCAATGTAGTCTCAGGCGCCTTTGGAGCTGGTGCGATCAACGCCCACGTTCCGACAGAGTCGAATCGTATTTCTGGGTAGCCAGCTACCCTTGGACGTAGACCAAGTGGCCTTGAAGTAGGGGATTCACGGGGAAACCTAAGTCTCAGCTTTGAAAGCCTTTTCCCTCTAATGGGGTTCTCAAAATGAATGGGGTTCCCACAACATAGCTGCTCTTTCCATTATGAATGGCGCTATGAGAAGTGCCATATGGACCAACATGCCCTTACAACTTTGTATGTTGATTTTGCATGCTGATAGCCAGAAAAAAGCATAGCCGTGGCCTTGATTATAGATCTCGTTGCTTTGCTTTCCTTTCCCACCCACTACCTGCCCTGGCACGAACAGCTTTGTGCGCTGGTTCTTTAATTTTGTACGCTGATATGGAGCTGCTTTCAGAACTGAGAGCCATCGCCTTGATTATAAATCTATTGTTGGTTTGGTTTCCTTTCCCACCCACTACACCTTTCCCTTCTTGGTTTCAGCAGTGGGACATTCTTAGTGTGGAAAGTTTTTGGGGTCAAAGAAAGGAAAAGGAATAGTAGCAGGATTGCGTGCCAAAAAACATGCGAACATTCAATTCCCTTTTACCACCACCATCACCAACAAAACAAACTACAACAAAGTAAACAACCAACCAAACAAACAAGAACAAACACAAAACAAAACATGTACAAACAGTATTTCACATACATATGTTCATACATGCTGACATACATACGTACATTGCACACAAAAAGACATAAAACCATACATACATTCATGCATACATACATACAAACATAATGACACACATACATACATACATACATACATCCATCCATGCATGCATGCATACATACATACATCCATCCATGCATGCATGCATGCATACATACATACATACATAAATACATACATACATACACACATACATTCATGCATACATACATTCACACATACATTCATGCATGCATGCATGCATACACACACACACGTACGTACGTACGTACGTACATACATACAAACACACACATAAAAACATGAAAACATTCAGACATACAAACATACCTACATACATACACATACACACACACATACATTATGAACACATCGGAATCCATGCATTCATACAAACATACATACAATCATAGATACATACCATACATACATACATACATACATACATGCATACATACATACATACATACATTTTTACATGCATGCATGCAGTACGGGCATACACGCATACATGCATACATAAACTTTCCACCCTTTTTCAAACTCAACTACAACAAATGTTCAAAAGCAATGTCGAAAACATATTGACTTTCGACATGGAGTATGCGAATATCCAAAATGGATGGTCTTTCACTACCCACTCTGAAGATCGACAAACAAAATCTTTCCACACGTCATTCTGCCAAAAGTTTACCGAACGCTTAAAAGCCACCAAGCAAAACTGTCAGAAAGGCACAGCATGCAGGACCCTTTTTTTTTCGGTTCTGAACATCCTGTGGCATGGTTCTCTTGTAGTTCATGACCTGTTTTGGTCATTGATACAATCCAAAGTATCCAGAGACAAGTGAACGTTGTGTCTCACATCTTTCCTCAAAACAGTTTGCGGCCAAATGGAAGAATAGGTTTTTCCCCTGAACATTTTTTGCCCTTAAAACAAAAGGGTTTCAAATAGTAAAAGGAATGTGGAAGCGCAGGATCCAAAGGCATGGTATTCAGACTTGGTACGCGTCGGTAAGTTGCCAGCAATCAGCGCCGCGTGACAGTTCACGATCGAACGAGATGACAGCCAAATGACTGCGTTGATTTTTTTGTTGGCTGTGA
The DNA here is from genome assembly GCA_000507305.1 of Breviolum minutum Mf 1.05b.01. Classification (NCBI taxonomy): domain Eukaryota; class Dinophyceae; order Suessiales; family Symbiodiniaceae; genus Breviolum; species Breviolum minutum. Next base: position 25,364 of record DF244028.1, on the reverse strand, counting down.
GAGTTGTTTTGACATGACGACATGTGAGACCACTTTTCAAACAGTCAGTCCGTATGAAAGCTTGACCGGCTGAATCCACAAAAAAATCGCATCATTTGTGCATCACACCGCGGCAAGCCCAGTTGTCAATAGCTACTGTTGAACCTTCTAGTCTACTTCTTTCACCTCAACTTCCGGGTCGTGTTCCTGTTGCTCTTCTTCAATCATTTCATCATGCGCATCCGCATCATCGCCTGCAAAACACATGGTTTGGTGGCATTCAAACGAGAGATAGAGAGCACTGGATATGATATAGCAAAAGAGATCACATATGTTATCGTATTGATATACGGTCATACATATACACAAAAATGAAAACATATAGTCTGAACATGTTCTACCTCTAAAGAATGCAATGCGTACACTGCATCACATCGTTGTGTATATGTCTTTTTGGGTTATGATTTTGAAAAGAAGATGCAGAATCACTTTGCAATTTATGTTGGTAACAAATTAACCTTGTATCGATTCGCACTATGCACTAACCGTGTATACAGCTTGACACTTCACACATTACCCCAGCTTGTCGTGGCACCAGAGACACCTTTGCCAGCCGGATCCGCAGGGACAGGCTCACTTTGAATCTGCTCTTTCAAACTTGCCTTACTGCTACGATGACAACATGACCCCCAGAAATGTTTCACGTTCAAATTTTACTCAATGTTTCGGTGTGGATTAGGTCCATGCAAACTCAAATGCATTACCCAATTGATTCGGTATTTCCACATGAAATTCATACATTGTATGTCAAAAGTAGGGGCAGGGCTGCCAACTGCTTGCATGTGTCAAGGTCATCACCTCGTTCAGCATGCCCTCGTATAATCTCCTAAGTGTCAAGTCTACGATCTCTTCGGGGAATATGACTCCAGCTTTCTAAAACAAAAACTCAGCAATGGGCAATGGCTTCGCGGAGCTTCTCTGTGTTCAGGTTGACACCACCAATCTGCACGCAGCTGAGATGGAAGCAGGAAAAATATAGCAATGAGACGAGCCACACGTTCAAACAAGACTGGCTTAAAAACTTTTCCTCAAGGATTCTGGACAGTGTCATGAATTTCAGATAAGAAACGCTGACTTCGCGTCCACCAAGTTTGAAGCCAAACCTGTTCTGTTTCTCGTAGAATGAAACCTTGCCAACACTGACTTTGTTTTCTTCTGCTTCCACCTTCTTGCTTTTTTTGGCACCTTGGAACATACTTTCACAAAGTCATAATAATAGTTGGTTCAACGTGCACAACAGTGTTGTTGTAGTTTTTTGAATCAGCATCAACTGTGTTCGAAAAATGGTGATGACTTGTTGCAGTCGCTGACTGAGGCCAAAGACTGTTGGTCGACGTGGACTTTGCCGCAGGCCGCTTCATGGGTGCTGATGGCGGGTCTGTTTTTCCCGGCTTACTAGGCGGTGTTTTCTCCTCTGGAATCTCTTTTTCCTTCTTTTCAGCTGGCTCCGCCTTGTCTTTTTTCGTATTGGCCTTGGCTTTCGCTTTCGATTTCGGTTTGGAAGCTGCGGCCTTGGAAGCTGCGGCTGCAGGTTTCTTCCGTGGGGATTCCTCATCCTCACGGCAAATTTCAAACAACAGTCAGCAGTTACAGTATTGACGATGTTGCAATCTGAGATTCTGTTGGAAGGAGATTCAACTTTCAAAAAAAAATAGAGTGAAACATTCCAACACGACATGTATTTAAATAACATGTCCTGGCTGCTCTCGGTCACATCCGTCACTGCAGGCAACAAGCGGCCCATTGTCCCTGCGACCCTGGTCTTTATCTACACTACAGGAGGCACGAATGAACGCTAGGCTGAGACATGGATAGCGCCGGCCCATTCAGAGATGATTTCCAAATTCTTCTAACTAAAATGTGTGGGATCAAATTATAATTCACGATTAGAACGATCTAATAACTGTTCTTCCAAAATATGCACATAGTTTACAAAATCTTGTCATCAGGTGAAGCCATACCACCGAAAGCTCTTATTTTTGAAGCGGGACTTAATGAACTGCCAGCTGGTAAAGAAGATTGACACCATCGGGTAAGAAAACTGAACTTACCATCACTGGTGTTGGCCATAGTTGTATGCCACTCTAATAGCAAGCTGGGGAACTCACATCGAAGCACACCTTGAACTTAAAAAATGGAAACACCTTTCACTTTTCTTTAAAAGGGAAACAATGACTACTTGCTTTATGTTAAAGCGAATCTTTAGAAGAAACTCTAAGAAACATGGCATGATAGTGGTGGTCCCCCAGGTGTCCACCCAAGGACAGGAGTGGCATGATCCAAAATCAAAATGATCAGAGCTTCACCCACTGCGATGGCTTGATCACAACGCATCCCATCAGGTAAAACTTTGGCTTCACTGGCCGGATCTTTGGTGTGGACCCACCGGCCTGAATCTGAACCTGGCAGGCAGCAAACGTGGAGAAAGGAAGGAATCATAAACATTTGGAAGGATGAGTTTCAAAGGTGGTTAAGATGTAACCACGCGTTGTGTTTAAAACTGGAACTTCTTTTGTGTAAGATGATGTTGAATCAAAGCAAACTGCACCAACGCCGTCCCTTTTGAGCAAACAGCACTCACGCCGACCCTTTTGAGTATTAGTACAAACTGCACCTCCCACCTCCCAAACCAAAGCTGCGGTCTTCGAAGACTGTTGACGAGCAAGTTTATTCATCGCACCAAGATATGCAGCACCCAAAGTGTGCGACTTGTGATTTTGGCGGTCAAAATTTCCTGCAAGTGGGCTGACCTTGAAGCAATTGGTTGACATGGAAGCTTCCGGCTTCACATCATACCTCCAAGGCACCAACACAGGATCTGCAGAGCCTTCAGCCTCGAGCAGACAGAACCCAAATTGGCTGTTGTATGGTTGTCTTTTCAAAATTCCCGTAAAAATCCAAAAGTGCATCCGATTGATGAACCATCACAAGCCCTTTTGACGTTGAACCTAAGTCGAAAAGTGGTCTTCCAACATCATATACTTGGCTAGGAACTGGCGCCATGCGTTGAACCAGCTCATGATCCCAAATTGCGACCTCCGACATGCCACGCTCCTGCGCCATCTTGCAAAGAAAATTGCACAGTGGCATGGGTGCCTTGTCGTAGGCTACGACTTCCAGATCGGAAGCAAGTCGCCAGGGCAAAGTGTGCACCTCTGAAGACCCATTGCCTAACAGTCAGAGGACATAAATATAGGTGACGCAATGTCCACAACAAAGTGACAAGCTCGGGAAAACATAACGCAAAACAAACCAACAAACCAAAAAAACAAACAAAATTAGTCGTGTTGAACAAGAGGGGCCATTGATGATCTTCATCTCGAATGTACCCACATTGAATCCAAACAATTCGCCTGCGCTGAGTTCCAAGTCTTCCGTTCCCATGTTCCCCAAATACACATCGTAGGTCTTGGAGATGAGGATTGCAGGCTTTGAACCAATTTTGCCCGGGTACAGCGCCAACCTTGAAGAAAAAGGGTAAAAGTATCAGGCAGAAATTACTTCAACAATCTTTACAGAAGCTCTGCATACAATGCTACTCACCTAACAAGACAGCGAAAGAAGAACAGTGATGATGATGACCTTCAGCAAAGACACTTCTCCACAGAGAAATCTGAAGCGGCAAAAGTCTGCAGAGATAGGTCACGGGTCAAGTCCAACGCATCTGTACCAGAAAGATCGGGGGCGCCAGCAGCTCTCAAAGTCACCTCAGGGCTTGCAACAGTCCCGCTCTGTGCAGGCCACATACGCTCCAACCGTTCCTTCTGCTTCAACATTTCTGCGTGATGTGTTGAGCCCTCCGGAAACTTCTCCAATGCCGATGGGGGAAACGACGGTCGCCGATTTCTCCATAGCAGCAAACTGAGATTCGGAGTTTGGGATTCTTCTCGAACTCGTGTCTTTGATGGTGCATCTGGCCCGTTGTCCCACTTCATATAGACAGTCTCTTCGATGGCAGCAATGTTGTCACGCTGGAATTCCCTCAAGAATCCTATGTACGCAACTCTAGGATTGGAATTCCTTTGATTGAGAGCCATGTCACACACTGCCCGCCCAAACTCGGCATACCTGCTCAAACTGCATCGAAATCAACATGCGACAGACTTCCCTCAAAAAAACAATCACAACTGCCACCACAGGTTGACAAGAAGTCTTGACAAAATACACTGATTCATCAACCCTTTGTGGGCCTGTTGGGCAAAAGGTCAACAACCAACACCACATCACCTGGAGCCGAAGTGAGCCCAGCGAGGTAGGCTTGAAGTATGCCAGTGTGCACTGCCATTCCTTTCCTGGTGTGTCTTGCGGAAATCCCGTGTGGGTTCAACAATTTGGTGTTGAAATCTATGTGGGTTCAATCCACCTTAAAGGACAAAAAAGAAAATAATGTGTGGCCCCAAAAATTCTAGACGCCCCAACTTCCCTTCAAAGGCCTAGAACATGGAAACCAATTTGTTTTTGGCAAGAATCTGTTCGGCGCGCGCTGTAGCCCCCGGCCGGCTCTCCTCACTGTAGCCAATCATATCGCTGACCTTCACTAAAGTCAGAGGACCAATCACCACTGGAGGCTCCCATGCGCAAACCCTTCCACCTGCAACGGCTATGCAAGTCTGAAGTCCACCTCGCCTGTCATTCCCAGCTGCTTCCGTTGGCTTCTGCAAATGCAGCCCCACCTTCTGAGTGACATCCAATCCGCTGGCTATAAAGGAATCCTCAATGATTCGCCAATGCTTCACCAGTGCATTGGACGTGGTGTTGGATTGCGTCACTGGCATCATCACATGGGCAATGTTGTTCTGGCTGAGATTCAAAACCGTAGTCATGGTCCCCAAAGCACTCCTCAACGCTGTAGCATTGGCAGGGTAAACAGTGGCATCAAGAATCGCCAAGGCATACCTCAAGAGCGGACCAATGACCAATGGTATGTGAAAGTGGCATCTAAAATAATATTTCAATTGCACCCACCATACACTAAATGAATCGTTTCTCTAATTTTGGTGGTTAACTTCCGACAGGAATTTGTAAAGCCCTGCCAAAGGTACACTCTACCGCCACCCTCACCAAGCTTGGCTGTAACCCTTGCGATTTCCCTGACCGCATGGGTCATCGCGTCGTCGGTGGTACAAAGTCTGACATTGTCCTCCATCCAATTCTTGGTGTACTCCTGCCCAGTCCTGAGACAGCCCCGTTTCGCAAGCCAAGGCCAGGTTAAAATGCTTCAAAAACAAAAGGAGCTAAAACCGTACAGACTTCGAATTATTTCTAAATGAGCCGAATTTCTTTTGCCGTTGACTCAGATAGATCATATCCAGTTTGGCCTCGTGCGCTTCTTTAGCTGCTGAAGGCATGTGATCCTTCAGGGCCTCAAAGTCCTGTTCCAGCTTCAGCTGCAACTGTTCCAATGTGGCGGCCGCAACCCGGTCTGCCAACTCTCTGTCACGCTCTTCAACTTCGCGGGCTTGACGTTGGGAAATCTCTTGCGCAACACTCCTCCAGACAAAAGTCAAACAAAGACAGAACTAATAATTGCAGAAAAAAGTCTTATCAAACTTCAATGGAATTACAGGTGAGCCTCTATATATATATATATATGTAATCAATGAAATCGAACGCTCCTCAAAAATGGCACCACGTCCAATCGCACTGGAGGAGCCGAGGTGTCCAGCGTATGTTGCAAATCTGGGTCAAAAAACCCACTCATAAACTGCTCCTTCAATGTTTCACTGGCCTTGAGAAATTCTGCACTGGGGATCTTTTCTTGCAGACACTCCATGCAATGAAGAAAACATCCACACGCGCCATGGAGTGTCACTGTGTCACGGTACCCCCAGCTCTTTCTCATATTGGGCGCTTGCCGGTCCCAGTCTCCACACATGCGTGCTACCAAGAGTTTCACCTCAGAAAAGACAGGCAAATCATTCCCCAGCTCAACATCACAAAAAAGACCTTTCGTTGCAACATCTGGAATGCGAAGTTTGATTTGGCATGTTATTAGGCTGATTTTTGAACCACGAAGGCTGCTTTGGTGTTGATTGAGGCAAGGAACAAGTTTGTTGTCCTCTCTGTTTGTTAGGGGGCCCTGCCAAGCATCAATGGCACCCACACCCGACGAGAACGCAGCGTTGGCCACCGATGCTGCATTCTCCCATGCCTAAGTTGTTGGCCACAAATGCCTAGGTTACTTCTTGCGCAAAAAATCATTTAGTATACGGTAAAAAAACAACCAGGAATTAACACAAAAACGCCGCTGCAAGTAAACATCACACAGCGCATCAACAGGCAAAAAATCTTCAGGTGAAAAGGCATGCATGCACATGATGACTCGCAATGATTTCTGTCTTAGGTGTTTTGAACCCGATCTGACTGAAAAAAGTGTACGAAATTAGCGAACCCCTAAGACCGATGAAAAATCATTTTGACTATAGACATATCAGATCCAAAGCTACAGTGGTTGCCTCCGCGGCAGCACCAGCCCGACTTAGCACATGCATTTGCCTGAGCAGGTTGAAACAATTCGGCGAACGCCTGGTTGAAGTCGAAGCCATTGTGATGCCTGCACACCACAATGTCGCAAGAGCAAAACAACACAAAAAAAACATGCCATGTTTCCAAACTCACGATGCTTCACTCTTCATTCAATCCCTCCTCGGCTTGCCATAACTTGGTCACGTACATGGTCATAGTGCGCCACGGTTCCAAAAATAGTTTTCATGGATGCCTGGACAAACAATTAACAGTTCCAACGGATCACACTCATAAGACCTCAGACTGGATTGGCCAGCCTTGTAATCGTGGTGAAGGTCCCCCAATGGAATGCCGAGGCTGCGGATCCCCTCTGCCACAACCAAACAAGTGACAGACCTTCTCCACCCTTTAATGTAGCCAACTGTGAAGGGAGCCGCAACGTCATCACCTTGCAAAGGGCGAGCAAAGGTACATCCACAGCAAGACTGCAAAAAAGTGAACATCCTTCGAAAGCTTAGTCAACTTTTTCAAAGCAAGGAAAATGAACAATCCGGCCCTTCCATGTCAACTGACAGGGCACTCAAGGGTGGCAAAGCCTGGACAGGTTTCTCTAAGAAGGATGAATCAGGTTTGATGATCGCTAGCTGTTCGACACCTGGTAGCTGCGGGTTTGTCCTGAACCTCGGATGACAGCATTTAACGACCAACCAAAACGTGCAATAGTTAATCAAATGTTCTTTTGAACAGACTCTCCCACCCTACCTTGAGGCATTGAGTCTAGGAATTGTTGCACAGGACCTTTTGAACAGACCCTTTTGATCATTAAAAATCAAGATAAAAATTAGATAGGTTATCTCGATTTTAGGGCCGACGGGGTCTGTTTAAAGGGTCTGTTCAAAAGGCCCCGATCAACTTTTCTTAGACATGAACGATCTTCAAAAAGAAGAGACACTATCGGTTTGACATTACCTCAAAAATTGAGCAACTACCTACATGTAATCAACTGCCATGGGGTTCGCGTTTGGCCCCAATTCCAAAATTCCAACCCCACTTAGAAGGAAAGGACCTTATGTATCTTTTTGGTGGCTAGGTGCCCCTCGGTCAAGTAGAGCTCCGCTAATGTATACATTTCATCAGGCTCAATCATCGAGCTGAGCCCGAAATCTGATCGCCATGCCAGATGGAAGGGTCGAAGACAGTGCTGTCCTTCAGTGACTTCAGTCATGTAAGACCGCCTGGGTGAGGCAAATGGATTATCATTCCCATCTCGGAAAGGTTCAGAACTTGTTCTGCTCATCGGTGAAAGAATGATCTTGCACATCCAAAAGAAAACAATATTGAATCAACTGGTCGACGGTGCGGTGCAAACCAAGAAACGACTCATCGGCTGGGAACGATTCATCCAGCCACTTGGCAAACTCCATCTTGCTCGCCTGCCGCTGTTCTACTGGAAATGAATGCAAAATTAACCATCTCAGCAGTCATTCCTACCTTGTTGTGCAGCTTCTTCTCCAAATACATGTCTGGCCCACCAGCTGGAACCACCACATCGCGAAGCCTCAAGAATGACAGGAGAAGATACGGATTGCTAAGATGAGACTGGACAAATTGCACGCGTGACTCTAACAGACCCTTTTCAAGCTTGACGGTCGTGTAGAAATTTCTGGGAATGATGAAAACAGGTGCCAAAGAACCAATCTGTCAATAGGCCGACATGCGCATACTCATGGGATACGGCTGCCGGTTTGGCAGCTTTTTTGGCGTTGCCACCACCGCTAAGCCTTCGCTTACTCATTGTGAACAGCAAGTTGCTGTCTGGATCCCAAAAAGCTTCTGAAGAGAGAGATGCTGGTATAAACAAGAGCAGCTACCTTCAATGCGTTGAAAGTCGAAAGGGACAGGATTGCAAATGAACAGTCTGTGCGCCAATGGCAAATATTCCTGCAACAGAAACCTGTGCAAAGAATCAAAGTTTTTAGCCTCTGGTGAAACAATCAGGCTCCGCGACATCTTGCAACATGAGCTACTGCAGCCTGGCCATGGGAGAGCAAGTTGCGTGACATTCAAACTTGCCTTAGGTTTAGTTGCCCTTCTACTCGTTTTACCGACATTTCAAACTGACTCTTTGGCATTACGGCATTGGCAATCTTTTGTTCTGCATGGGCCCGGCGGTTTCTCTTTGTGGAAACATAACTGCGGCAACGTTGCCACAAGATCTCAAGATAACTTTGCCCAAACAATTTGGCCCTTCTTCCTTGGAAGCACTTTTGGCTGGTTGTATTCAACAACGTCAGCCAACACCCACGCAAAAACCTGTTTGTATTTCTGCAGATCTGGAAATTGAGACACATGATAAATCTTGTGCTTTTCCACATTCTTCTCCAAAAACATGTAGTTAGATACCGCGTTTGGCGGAGCAGTTATGAAACTGCCCTGCATAACACCAACCTGAATGCACTCAGTTAAGGTTGCCTCCCCAAGCAACAGCGAAACCCCTGAAGGTGATGAGCTTGCTGTGCATGCGATGCCAATTCGACCACGGACTTTCGTGGCCTTATTACGTATCTCCCACCTCTTGCCAGCATTGAAAATCTGCGAGCACCAGTTGTGTTTAATCAGAAGTGCAGACTTCGGCTTCATTGCTCAGACATGTACACTTGGAATTCGACAGAAATCTGATACAAGAAAATCTGAAACCACCAAAATTATAGCAGCTTTCTTTGTGGAGGGAGACATTATGGAAATTCAAGACGTGCCCTGCAAAATGATCAGGCATGAATAGCAATTCAAAGTAAGCCGAAAAAGCTCCGGGGAGCACGACACCTCACTGAAAACTTGCAGTCCTATCCACTCCATCAAGCAGGATCCATCACTCTAAGCGTTATAGTGACGGATCCTCCCCAGATCCGTCACTAACACTTCCAATCCGTCATTGTAGGAAATCCAACCTCGGATCCATCACTCTAAGAGTTATAGTGACGGATCCTACCCAGATCCGTCACTCGAACACCCCAAATCCGTCATTCTAGGAAATCTAGCTCAACAACACGAACAAACAGCACTTCTGACAACTTTCCAAAAACTATCAAACAGTGACGGATCCGACCTCGGATCCATCACTCTAAGACTTATAGTGACGGATCCTACCCAGATCCGTCACTCGAACACTGGGATTCTATCCAAATCCGTCATTCTAGGGAATCTAGCTCAACAAAACGAACAAACAGCACTTCTGACAACTTTCCAAAAACTATCAAACAGTGACGGATCCGACCTCGGATCCATCACTGTTCCCTAAAAAATCTTGCAACTTCAAATCCAACAATCTGAGTCATTTCCAAACCTCCCCAGCCACCAAGCCGAACAGTGATGGATCCGACCTCGGATCCATCACTGTTGTGCGGTCGTAAATTCATTGTTGTTAGTGACGGTTTTTTGTTTACCATGCTACTGTCCATGCCGCACCCTAAATGCCACAACGTTTAGGGTTTAGGGTTGTTAAACCTTACAGTTTAAAGTTTAGGGTTGTTAAACCTTACATTTTGGGTTTAGATGCCTTGAAAAAACAACTTATATTACAGCCTCAAAAAAATCTAAACATTTCCGTTGCCTTCAGTTGCTGCGGCGCTGTCTCAGCCGTTGCCGGTTTGGCCTTGGTTGGAATTTTGGTTGGGGCCCGACGCTCAGCATGTTCAGTCACTACGGCAACAAAATACCACCGTAACTGTGGGAAAGCTGGTCTGGAAAATGTAAAAGCACAATTCCTTTTCGATCACATCCAAATGGAGATGGTGCGCAAACGTGTTGAATTTCGCCCTGAAAACTCTAGAGCGATGCGAATTTAGGCAATATACCTTGTATGGGGCAAATATACTTTCTGCAGTTTCATGTGTACACTTTCATTTAGAACCTATAAGGAACGTTTAGGGGAAAAAAACCTCAGAAGTAATCGCCTCGCTGCATCCGTCCTAAGACTGACATGGCAAGGAATGCCTGTTGTGGCACAACCATATTGCCAAGAGTGTCCATTCGGGGCTTGTGTTCATGCCCCCTCTCATTGCACAGCCACTGGTGCAGTGGCAAAGCATGGGATTCATTCCAATTGGGTTTTCGCAGAAAGTGGTCAATGTCCGGCATGTCCTGGACACCCCAGTGTCTTGAAGTGGTGTGTCCAAAGTGTTTTGGTGAATGTGCTTTGAACGTGGCAATCTCATGTTCTGAAGTAAGCTGATTGTGGGCCTCAGGCAGCACAGGGTCAGCACCCTGAGCCACTGCAAGCAAGAAGACTCGAAGGCGCCCTGCCTGAGTTCTTTGATTCAAAAATTGTCTCTAAACTCATGTGGCAAGGCACCTTGAAGCCTTAGCTTATTTATTTATGCAATGACCTTACGTATTTCCCTCTTGTTTTAGGAGTGGGACATTCTTAGCTCTATGGAAAGATTTTGAGGTCAAAGAAGGGCTTAAGAAATTGCAGAGTTCTAAGAAATTTTGAACAGACCCCTTGGTCGCTAAGCTCAAGATGGGTCCGTGTGCGCGCCTAAAAACCAATCAAGTTTCAACATTTTTGGGCGCCGACGTGTCTGTTCAAAAGGTCCTGCTGAAATTTTCTGAGAGTGTAGGATTGCCTGTTCGTTAGTTTGTTTGTTTGTTTGTTTCGTTTGTTTCGTTTTGTTTTGTTTTGTTTTGTTTTGTTTTTTGTTTTGTTTTGTTTTGTTTGTTGGGTTTTGTTGTGTTTTGTTTTGTTTGTATGATTGTTTGCTTGTTTGCTTGTTCGCTTGTTTGTTTGTTTCTTTGTTTGTTTGTTTGTTTTGTTGTTGGCTTTGTTGGTGATGATTGTGGTGGAGGTGGCGGTGGGTGGTGTTTTCCCATAGCCTAAACAAGCAAGCAACCAAACAAAAAAAACGAACGAGCGAGCAAACAAACAAACAAACAAACAAACAAACTATGTATACATACAAACATACATGCATACTGTACATACACACACAAACAAACAAAACCAACATGTTTTTTGTTTTGGCGATCTCGACAAACACAAGCAACAAGCAACACGCAGCAACAACAAAAACGAAAACAAGAAGAACAAGAAGTTCAGCCATGTAAGAAGAAGAAAAAGAAGAAGAACAACAACAACAACAACAACAACAACAACAACAACAACAGCAGCAACAACAACAACAAAAACAAAGGACCACAACATGGAGGACAAGAATGACGGCAACATATACAAATACAAATGGGAATCAAAATCGGGGTACAAATAAAGAGATACAATGCAAAAGCCACAACAGGCTTGTGCCCGGGCGCATTGCCGGCTTTGAGTAGCATGACAATGGACATAACTTTTTGTTCAAGTTTGTGCTAGGAACAACTGGGCTGCAGGCTGGAATTCCAACATTTGTCATCCGATTCGACGTCCAAAACAGGTCCAGATTGCGGTCTTTGCAGGCCTCCCCATGGTGCAATATGAAAGCCAATGGCACTGGTGATATAATAATTTCATCTAGCCTGCAAGAGAAAGTTGAATAGTTTCCTGCACTCCTTGTTCTTCGAAATCAAGGCGCCAACATTTTCAAACAGCATGAATTGCCTGGGCAGCATGCAACCCACAGGTTACTTGATGAATCATTGAGTTAATGTCTAAGGCGCAAACCCATTGTCCAAGGAATCGTATACACGAAATCCTTCTTTCACCAACGCACTGCGTTCATCCCGCATGCCTCCTTGTGAACCAGCTTGGCTCACCCCCTGCCCAGTGTAAAATTGAAAACCCAAACCATGCTGGCAGTCGGTTCAAAAGAAGCTAGCTGATACTGGCCTGGCATGGAAAGCCAAGAGCCACGCCATCAGCGCGGGCGGCATCGCCGCTTGGAACGTAGCCCTTCACATTGTCAATAATCGGGGCCTCAGTGATCGAGCCTTCCTCCATTCTTGCTCGAAGGACGCGCTGACAATATTTGTCAGCTTCGACCTTGGCCCCAACCAGAAGAAAGCTATAAAATGCAAACGAAGTCAAATGGCCAAGCCAGGTGAGATTTGGTTTCAGAGCTAGGCCACCCACATACACTGCCGGCTTCATCCAACTTAGTGGTCACAGTATGAGTTGGTACAACTGTTCTTTTTAACTGTTTTTGTGCGAGGGTGAGTCAACGAATTTGGAAACGATCGCTCAGACTTTTTCAACCCGTGCACGGAAGTCTCAAATCCTGGGCTTTTTTGCAGGCTGATTCTGATGCCCCTTGCCGTGTGGCAATCCGCGATCCTTGGCATCATTCAAGACATGCGTTAGGGTTTCAATGTGAGATGTTTTTGCACGTCAAGAAAACAAGATCAAGTAGTAGCAGGGAGAAACAAAAACTCAATCCATTACATACGGAATGGCTTCCAACTTCCAACTCAGGTGGGGATATCTTGGGCAAGTTAGTCAAGAAAAATAGTGGAATAATTCAATAAAATGTACCGACTGTTGTTCTGACAGAAAGGGTCGTGGAGGTGAGATTCAAGCTGCTGAGTTGTGGAATCAGTGGACCGTTTCTCGACAGTCATCACCCATTGCTTGCTCTCATGCTCCCAGCGCCACCTCATCAGCACTCCAAAATCAAAAAGAAATTTCATGATTGAGGTCTAATCACAATTTGACATAAATGATGAATGTTGGCCAGCCTTGTTATTCTCAAGAAAACCCTTTTCTTGGTTTGAATCTTTGCATGCCAGTTGCTCGCTGCCATGCCATTTGCACCATACGGGAACACCATCAGGTATCCTGGAGCACTTGCCATAAACAGCGAAGGCGGGATTTTGTGGCTATTTTACGGCTTGATAGTTTTTCAATAATATGTGAATCGTTGATCATACTTGAAAGCCCTTTCGTTTGCACCACCTGGGGAATGAATCCAACGCAGCAGAGGCTCTTTATCTGGTTGATACCAACTGTCCGGACAGCAACCCATTGATCGCGAAGTGAATGGTCCATGGATCCACAGGAAAGGCACGGCAAGTGTCGGGGGTCTTGGATCTGGACCCCCAACAAGCACAAGGTTCACACGTGGTCAGCTGGTGTACCATCATCATTCTTGAACAAAAAAGATCACATAAAATCACAGGTTTCAAGGTGCAAACGCTTGCACATACTAGTGTCAACTCCAGAAAGCAAAGTACAGAGAGCGTTCTTCTGAGTCCCTCACGGCGAAATTCCAAGTTCTAACCCACCGATGCCGCTGAATAAGCTGATAATTGTCCGCGGGCTGGTGTCCTGCACGTTTTCTCATGTCAAATCCGAAAAGTGTCATCCTGTAACATGTTTTGCGTCAATGTCAGTTGAATATCCTTGAAGTCGCATCCAGAAAACACATTTTCTGCAAATTTGGGATCCACAGCTCCAGGATTTGCGCTGGACCATCCAACTGGGAGGCCTGGCCAAAATGTGCGGAATGCTTGATGATGGTCATGGAGAAAAAACTAGAAAACTTGAAGCCTTGAAACCATTCAGCTGTGGCTGGGGCAAGGTATCGACCGCCATGTGCCAAGCCATGTTCACGGATTGCTTTTCTGTAGGGCGTCGAAAAAGCTATTTGGTTCGCTAAGTCCTGGGCTAAATAAAGTCTGCCATGGAAACCGCTAAAGGATTAGTAGTTCATTCGGGAATTATCTATAAGTCAAAAAGGTGTTCAAACGAAAACTGAAAGAATCAGAATTCTGAGCCCCGGTCACCAATAGCCCGTTGGCTGATCACTGACTGGGACACATGTGTTGTCGCACTGAAGACCCCTGAGATGAGCGACGCTTCAGGTGTGCTAGTGGAAGCAAGGCAAGAGTTTGGATCTGAGAGCCTAGCTGATTGTCGACCAACTCTTCAAAGTTTTTCTTCCGGTCCATTTGACAGCACCATTGCCTTTTCGACCAGCAGTTCGGTTGGGGGACACCTCGGCATCAAACAAATTGCCATCAATTCAATGTCACTGGAAACAATAACTTTTGAGCCCGGCACGACTGTCCACCCCAGGGGTGGCGATCGTTTTAACGGCACCGATGCCCTGCGAAGGTTCCCAGCGCAGCTGATATGCCCGTGAGCTGGGATCTGACAGAGCGGCAAAATCATAGCGCTTCTAAACATTAGTCAGCAGTCACAGTCACTGGCCTTGATCATGTTCTTCAAGTGTCCGTTGTACACAGGCTTCCGTGAAGTTCTTGCGCTACGTAAGGTAGCCTGTTTCATAACAAAATGCGATCTGGACATGATGATGATGGTGATGATGATGATGACGATGATGATGATGATGGTGATGATGATGATGATGATGGACATGACAGGAGGTATACAATATGTATTCAGTATTTTCGTAGACACAAGAAAAATAGTATATATATATATATCATGTATAATATATAAATCTGTTCAAAACAATGAGAACTAATCTACTATACACTTTGAACAGTTTTTTCCCGGCCTTCTTCATAGCTTTCATAACCTTCATAGCCTTCATTGCCTTCATAGCCTTTTTAGGCCTCATCACTTTCACTGGGCGGCGGCCTTCATCATCAGACCTGAGAAAACAGAAAAATATAAACGGATACGATACAACACACATGTTTTCTAAATATCAACACTAACATGAATTTAAATATGTACATCGTACCTGAATCTTCAGTGCACATGCAAAAACTGTACACTTTTTTTTTGGTGCCAAGGAATTTCATGTCACATATTTTTCAAAAAAACACTTTCAGGTCTTGGTCTCCTGACGAATCGGACAGGTCCATGACAGGTGACAGCATGGGCAGAGTAGCTGCCAGTCAATCAGCAAATTTCAGATGCTAACAGTCCCAAAATGCTGCGGGAGAGACTTTTTCTGAGCAACGGTCCAAGCAAAGTGGGCATGTTACATTCGAATCAGCTCCAGGATATTCCAGGATCACAAGTGTTTGACTCACAACTACATCTTGACTTGATGATGAAAATTGGCGATGGTTCTGAGAAATGGACCTGCTGCGGGAATCACCTGGCAGGGGACTTTGTCAACATGAGAAACTGCGGGGAACACCTGCTGCGGGAATTAAATGAGGCTCAGTCGAACTAAGTTCGCGCATTCCAGCCCACACTTGTTTTACCACTGGATAGCACGCTCACAGTTTGCAGTCGCCTGGCAAAAACTAATTTCAAAAACCGACATGCAAACTTTGATCCTGCATGGCTGCTACTCAATCAGCAAGGCCTTGGATAACGTAGACACTCAGGAGACTGAGGTTGGACCAAACTAGATTGTTAGCGAATATAGTTAGCAAGTCTGCCAACACATCCATGTGCCGATACAAACGTAGGCGCTTGTGCTCCTCTGACTTAGGGCAAATGGCTTTCCACTGAGCCTGCAAGTGGGTTTGGATGGCCAACCCTATACGCTTCATGTCCTCCCTCTCTTGTTCTGGATCTGGCCCGGGGGAAGCCATGTGACGAACCCCTTCCGATTCTTCAAATTTCTCCGTAAAATCAATCACTGCCATCATCATGTCACGCAATGGGTTCAGCGGTGCCACAATATACTCATCTCCCAGAGCGTCAATTTCCGCCAGTATCTGTAAAGCAATAAATCCGATTTTGCCAATGAAAAGGGCCTTCTGGAGCATAGTCAGAGAGTCTAGGACTCTGTTCAAATAATAGTGGGGCAACATCGGGAAACACAGGGCGCTTTCAATAAAACTCCCTGGAGCCTTGAAGCCAAACACTGCTGCAATGGTTATCCATGTTATATCTCTGCCTCTATAAAACTTGTGAGCAATAAGTTTGTTCTACCAAACTTCTGAGCAATAAGTTTGTTCTATCAAACTTCTGAGCAATAAGTTTGTTCTGGACAGGCAGGGACACGCCTCGCTCCCAGTTGTAGGATGCAAGGTAGGATGCAAGCACCACCTTTGCTTTTCAAACCACAAAATCTTACAAACCCTTGTCAAATAAAACTTACATTTGGAAGTACTGGTCAGATGAGGCTCCGGCGAAGACGACGGTTCCAATGAAGGTTCCAGCAAGCATCCCGAACAGGAGGCACGAAGTTCAAAACACAAACACCATTCGCTACCGTTACCACTTTGAGGTATATGGTAACTTCCCAAACATATTGTTCGGCTTGTTGCAAACTGTCAATGACGTAGGTCCAGGAAAAAGTTTCAATTTAGTGTGAAACCAGCGCACTTACAACTTATCCCTGAAAGAAGTCGCAACGCCAACAACCTCATGACAAGCCGCCCGTGAAACGTATCTCGCAAATGACTGAATGCTGGCTCGGCGAGGAAAATTATGGTGACAACAGAACAAGTTGTGAAGTCTTGCATTGACAAAATGAAGTTTGAAGTCTAATGGCAATTTACGGCAGTCAACCTTTACCACCAGCCTTGCCCTTACCAGCTTTGGTTTTCTTAGAAACATCTTTAGCAATCCTGAGAGCGTCCTCCCACGGGACACCCCGAGCCCAAGCTTTCGCAGCTGTGGAAAACACGACCCTCTGTTCTGCCCTTTGACGGTAGACCACAATGTCCTTCCGCTGGCCTCCTGCGCCCAAGATCCTTGGCCCGCCCAATAAGCGGAAGAATGCAACGTAAATAATTGGAAGTGGGGCATCAAATTGCTTTGTGAACTTTTCTATATGCAGCTATTTCAAGTTTTATTGTCTTATTGTGAAAATAAATCAAAAGCTATATAGGTCAGTCTCGTACTGTGCAAGCTCAAGCTTCGACAACAAATTCTCTGATGCCTCAAACGACTCTGCCACAGGCGCAGCGTGTGAGGTCGGCCCCGCACGAAAACGGGATTCCACAGCACACCTGAGCAGAGCACTGAGTGGGTGGCCAAAGCACTTTCAAGGTAAAAATTGGCCAAGTGTGGAATAGCAAACAAAGATGACAACTATAAAGTAATGACATGGGACGTTTCCGTCATAATCCAATCAAATAATAGATTGATAAAATGAACGCCTAGACACCCACGCACGTCCAAAAGAGGTTGTAAATCCAGGACCCCGTTGACCCAGTTCTCAAGATGATCTGCAGCCTTGTTCAACTTGTACAATGGATTTCTCAACAACGGTGCGTACTTCAAAATGTTCTCGCGGACCTCTCTTCCAATGTCTTTCTTCATGCTGATGGCTGCAGGGATGCAGCTGTGAAGATTCTGCTTGTTTTTAAACTCACGCGTCAAAATAAAAACTGGAACGAAAGGCGTCAAACTGAAACAATGGACCAGATTGAAAGTAAGATCCCAAACATGCCAACATCAAATTCAATATTTAATGTACAAGCCTGCAGGAACGCCCAGGGGTAGCAGCTCCATTGCCAAGCGCTCTGGATAAAACAACTTGGCCTTCGCAAACTGTGTGTCTGACATCCAGCGTTTTGTCCTGAGAGCTGCAGCACAACATGTTGCGCCACTGTAGAAGCTCAACATAATAGTTCAACAAAATCTAGACTCTGAAGCACCACCGCTATCAAAGACTCAGACTCGATCAATGTCAGGCAAAATTCAAAACCAAGCTGATGGTTAAGGCTAAGGCTCTGAAGTATAACATCATTCGGCCCCTGCTGGCAGAGAGGTAAGCGGAAATATTTGTCCTCAATCTCGCTGGGCCCCAAACCTGTGCTGGCAAACGCTTCACAGCATGCAATGCAATTCAAAAGTTGCAATCCAATCTTTTTGCGAAACCTCCCAAAACATAAAAAATCTTTACCAAGTAAATCACAATTTGGTAACCACAATTGCTTCGTCGTTGCAATCGGAAAATGTGCGGAGCCCCAGGTCCGCCGATTCCTTTCACCCGCACTGGGACAGCAGATTGCAAGAATGCTTTCCTGAGCGGAAGGACAACAGTTCAATCGATCCACCATTATTGACAATCTAGTTCTTAGAAAGTTTGGGTTGCACCACCTCAAGTATCGAGCGAGAATATGATGAAAGAATACACATGCAAACGCAATAAACTCAAAAAAAGAAGGTCTTCAAGTATTGAGTCAGCTGGCCAATCCCGGGATTGATCCATCTTCAAAGCATACCTTCGGGATGGTGGCTCATGTGGAAAGTCTGCCTGCTGAAGCCAAGCATTGATGATGTTCACAAAATCATTTGGCGTCTCGGCTTTTTTAGCATTCTGCGCCACGAATTGAGCTAATCGCCCAAATGCTTGATCCACGTCTTCGTGGCTGTGCCCAGTGCGGAGGCATGAGATCGTAGCCTCGCGTAGCACACCTCAAAGATTCATTTGAAGGTGCACGTTACATTTTCAAAGGAAATTTTTGGACATCAAATTCTGGAAATGCAGTCCCACTCCCAGGACAAAACCGTACTTACCACAAAACACTGCTGAACTCTTGGCAAGTATCCCTTGCTCACAAGCGTTGTGAGGAATGAAAGCATTATGTTGTTCTTGCATTCTCTGCTTGTGTTGTCGCACTGCAGAGTCAGTGCCAACTCTGACAATATGACACCTTCCGCCGCCAACTTTGTTAAAATGTGTGCCAACTTTTCAATATGTGTTGTGGCGTCTTTGGGCATGTCCGCCTCTGTCACGGTAAAAAAGATCCCAAAGCCGTGCGCCAACGCCCCAATCACGTGGGCACGTGGCCTGTTGAACGATGAAAACTCTTTGCCTGGCATGGTGCAAAAATTAAAAAAAATCTGTTAGGAATGCAAGTAAGTAGGGACCAAATTCAAGTAATATCGCAAGATCAGTCTATATAATGCGAGGTACTGGCAAGGAGATAATGACGCGGAAATGCGAATTTCGCCTGGTCCATCCCGTCCATGATGATGACGCATTCGCGGCCACCACCACTTCGGGACTTACCACGGTTTGTCCAGTAACAAATTCTGTCCATATATTGATGATGAAGGTGGCGATGGTATTCTTGGAGCTGGCAAGTTTTTGCATTTAAATGGTTGTTCAAGGACTTGATTAGGAGTTTGTGCTTCACGCATACCCCGCATTCAGGGTGGTTCCTGAGACTACGAAACTTCATCATCGGAAACTCCTGCAGCCATACCTTGCAACCAGGGCATGGACAGTCACTGCTCGTTTAATTTTGGTATGTTGTTTGAACCGTTTGCAACACAAATCTACAATATATTTCTGGGAAAGGCTAAATTTTTCAGAAAGAAGAAAAAAAGGCACGCACAGGACAAGCTTCTCGCCAAAATGTTGCAAAGCTAGCTGGTTTGCAACAAGAACTTCTCACAGTCTGCCGGTACTGCTCCCACATATCTTTCATCTGCCCTGGGGGTAAGAAACGCACCTCTGGACCACCCTGCGAAGGCTTCCGCTCCAAATTCACCTTGACAGACTTGCTCATCCGGCGGACCTTCGACTTGTCCTGAGGCTTGGAGGAAGAAGAAGAATCAACGTGGCCTTCACCAAGTAGGGTTGCATACGGATCCAAACCCCCTTCGTCAAAGCCTTCAATTTCAATTCCTGAATCAACTTCATCCCGGAAATCAGGTAAGGTCTCAGCGACAGACTCGTACACTGATGCCAAAAATGAAATCACTGATGACCTTTGCGATTGATTTTGGGTGTCATTGTGTGGTTTCCGTAAGTATCTGAGATCAACTGGAGGCGCATTCTCTCCGGCAAGAACTGCACGTTTCATCTTTGAAAATCGTCTGGAACCTGGACACTCACCATTTGAGAGGTTGAAATCCGCTGGCAACTTGTAAAATTCATAATCTACATGAAATACGGGGTTTGCCCATGTTTAATCTTGAGTTTCTCCCCCTGAAAGCCAGTGTCCCATGCCACCAAGCCTTTTCAAAAAAAAACAAGGTTCCGATTCCACGCAAGCGTTTCCACACTTTGAGGCATACAGGGTGTGAAAACAGTGACCAGCTCTTCAAATTTGCTTTGTGGCGGTCACGGATCTCGTCGAACACCTTGCAAAGCTCTTTGCAAACATTAACGAACAGGGAAGACTCAGAATGAAAGAAACAAATGTTTTAATACACCGCTTCAAAACCGCCAAATTCTGGAAAAAATAAATGTGTTACAATTCGAGGCACCACTCTATCCTGATCCAGCTTGTGGAGTTTGCACCAGTTTCTGCGAAAGGCCAGAAGTTCTTCAAAAGTTTTTGTTTCTGAGAATGGCTCGTAACAATTCACCCGGGCACATTTGCACTTGTGCCCCAAAGTTGCCCGCACATGCACCTCATCATCCAAAGCACATTTCTTCCGCTTGGCCGCCGGTTTGGCAGCAACATCTGCAGATGAACTTGAAGATTTTGAAGCCGATTCTGGGTCATCAACCCCGCTGTTGCTATCACTCAAGGTGTCCACTGCTGGCAGGCTAGACCACGACATTGCCAGCGTGGAAACATTTAATTCGCTACAGTCTTTCCAAAATCGAAGAAGGTAAAAATGTTTGGAACCATGAACCCATTGAAACTGGAAGGGAAGAAACGCATTGAATGTTCTGTCATCATTATTGTCATCAATGAATCAATTTCACATAAAATAAAAATAATAATAATTAACTGTGTGAAATTTGACACAAAATGCGCAGCGCAACTTTGCAAAAATAATGCCCACACTCTGTTTCCAACAGCAAACATTTTCAAAAAAAGGCCTCCTTTTTGAGTGCTACAAATGCCAATGAAACTTTTTTTTACTGTCACAAGATTCAGCAAGTTGGTGGGGGCAGAACTGACTGGTGCAACTAAAGTTAAATACTGAAAACAACATCTGATTTGTTAAAAAAACCAACCCCATTTATGAGGTGAAGTTGGTCCACAAAAAGTAGCTGGTTTTCAAGCTGTCAGTGTGGCTTCTGATATCAGCATACAAAATAAAAGAACCAGCACACAAAGCTGTTCGTGCCAGGGCAGGTAGTGGGTGGGAAAGGAAACCAAAGCAACGAGATCTATAATCAAGCAAAAGCAACGAGATCTACAATCAAGGCGATGGCTATGCTTTTTTCTGGCTATCAGCATGCCAAATCAACATACAAAGTTGTAAGGGCATGTTGGTCCATATGGCACTTCTCATAGCGCCATTCATAATGGAAAGAGCAGCCATGTTGTGGGAACCCCATTCATTTTGAGAACCCCATTAGAGGGAAAAGGCTTTTTTGGCGGCTCTGACCTGGATCTCTCGTTGAGCTCTTCCTCTTCTTCTTCGGCTTCTTCAAGGTCTTCTCGCAAAGTTGCAGTAGGTTGTCCTTCTGCTGGATCTGGAGCGCCAGAGGCAGCTCCTTCACCTGTTTCACTCTGAGGTTTCTCTTCCACGAACACTTGCCTGGCAGGTTCTGGCTGCTGAGGGGCTTCCAACTGA
Source organism: Breviolum minutum Mf 1.05b.01 (assembly GCA_000507305.1). Taxonomy (NCBI): domain Eukaryota; class Dinophyceae; order Suessiales; family Symbiodiniaceae; genus Breviolum; species Breviolum minutum. The sequence continues at coordinate 3,562 of DF244028.1, read as the reverse complement.
ACCGTCCTTGATGGAGTAATGGTTCTTGAAGCGGCTGATGCAGAGGAGGGTCGCAGGATGACTGCAGAAGGCTTTCTGTTGTCACGTGGATCTGACGAATCCCTTTCCCTAAGTACAACCTTTGGCTTCACTGTTGGAGCGCCAGGGGCAGCTCCTCTAGTTGCAACCCTACCCCTTTGGGTATTCGGATCAACCCTGGATTTTGCCTGTTGTTCCAACCTTGCACTTCTAGGAGGACCAGGTGGATGCTGAGGGCGTTGTGGGCGATCACGGGGAAGAACTAGAGTGGTGAATCTGTCGGTGGTGGCTCTGAAGGCGGTGGAATAGGTGGTGGTTCGAGTTGGCGAACTTCAACTGGTGAGAAATTTGGTGGAGGATAGTTAGGTGGAGGTGGAATGTGCTGAGCGGGGTTGGAGCGTCCTTGAGGATTTGGAGGTCGAGCAGGAGGTGGTCCACTAGGTTGAACTGGAAGGCGTAGACTGGGGCGCCAACCAGAGGAAGGCGGCCCCTCCTCCACAACTTGTTGATCCTGCTGTGCAACCAAATCTGGATACTTCCCAGCCAAGAGATTTCTATGGAACTGGGCACCAACTCCCTCGTGATCAGGCCTGATGGGTTCACCGCGACCGCGAACAGGATGCTCGAAATAGTCGAATGGATTAGATCCAAAAGGTCGATCTTTATGCTCTTGATAGAGCTCTCGATTGCGCTGGTACACGTGCTGGAGAAGGGCTGGACAGCGGTTACTTAGGAAACCTTTCAAAGCAGGAAAGTAACGCAAAAATCGTGCGATCGCCAAGATCGGATCAGCGTTGGCGTCGTGCTCTTCAAAGTTGCCTACAAAACGAACCACAGGAGTAAAGTCTGGAGTCTCTGTGAGGTAGATGTTTTCCAGTTCAAAACTCTCACCACAATTGCGGGTGGTGTAGTCCCGAAGCCAGCGATGGGCTGATGGAAGGCCGACTTGATGAAATTGCCTCTTGAAAGACTTTTTCTTTTCGTCCTTTCCGCCCCGTGTGCCTCGACGACGAACTTGTTGAAACCCTTCTTCCCGAGGAGCACTAGATGGTGCGCTCGGAGCAGCACCTTCAACAGGTGCAGCTTCGTTAGGTTCAGCGTCGTCTGGGTCGTAATCGACGTCTCCAATGGGATCAACCGGTGCAGCTTCTTCAACTTGCTCCTCCTTCTTGACAGGAACCGGTTCCATCTCCGGAGCGCTAGGCGCAACTCCACTTGTAACTTCCTCTTGTTTGGTCTCAATGAGGCGGGGAGGGCTCTCTCCGTGGAAAATGTTGTAGTTGGGAGGTCCTTGTACAACAGGTTCAGGATTGTCCTCTGCTGGAGCGCCAATGGCGGCCCCGTCCCCACCAAGATCAATCAGATCAACGTTCGGGTTCAAGCCTTCTGGTTGATCCTGCTGATCGGCCCAACTTTCCCTTACGGTGTCGTCGAGCTGTTGGCTGCCAAACTGTTGTTGCTCCAAAAGATCAAAATCAATGTCACGGAGCTCCGACTGTTCGACAGGCAAGTCCTCTGGCCGTTGCAGGGAGCCAGGAGGAGTGAACGTGGGTTCACTCTCTGAAGGCTCCCCGCCAACGTCCATGCACGGTTGGGCTTTTAGTTTCGCGTTTGGACCCCAAAACCCTAGTGCGCCAAAGGCAGCACTTTACCGTCCCTTGACTAAGCTCGCAGCGTACTACGGCTGATAACCAATTAAACAGAGGTACCCAAACACAACAACAATATCACAAGGTATATGTTGATGGAAAGGGGACACAATGATGACAAGCAACACAAACACAACGTTTTGCGTTTCACAAGGAAAAACCGTATGTCTGTTTTTCTTGAGCCAAATATGTTTCGAGGGTATGCACATGGTTTCATGTGTAACCCGGTCTGGAAATGAATTACGGAAAAGGTATGACCACAACAGTATATATACAGGTTATATACAGGGTATGTTAGGTGCCATAAATCTTGACTTATAATATATATACTGTATATATATATATATATACACCTGTATACATCCAATCTATTACAATCCCCAAATATTCTAAGTTCATTTGTTGGGGGACTCCCCTTCAGGGGGCTTACCACTTGAGGTACGCCCATGCCACCCATCCCTTTGCCCCGGCCGGCGCTGTGTGGCTCGGGGACGTGATAGGGCTTGGCACCTGAGTTGCTAGCGAAACATCCAAAGAAATCCCTGAAACACTTGGAAAACGCGTTCGAATTCACAAGGATTCTTATGATGGCTTGGAAAAAACACTTCCATAAGTTCTTAAAATGCGGATATCATAAATGAGCATGGGTAGTATAATCGTGTAAACACACGACATAGCCGCTGCTCACTTCAGAGTTTTTACTTGCATCTTTCTTTTTCTTGGTTCTTTTCAGGGCATGTTCCTTTGAAGCTATCTTCTTAAGCAACATCGACAAATCTGATGGCCAAATGGTTCGCTGGTAGATAGCCGGAGATAACGGGTGATTCTTCCGAGTCGCGGTTTTGAATCTCTTTATCAAACCGCAAACGCCAACAAACAAAATCAAACTAAAATGTGAACGGCATTTAACCGCTAGATCACTAGGTGCAAGCAAGCAAAAACTGATTTTCATTGATTTTCAAGGTATATCATGGTATGTCAACGAGATATTGACTCAAGTCCCATCCAAACACACAGCGCAACGAAACATGTTCCGAGCCGCGTGAGTCACAACTTGGAGAGGCGGTCGTGGTCGAGGACAACCTTGGGTCCACACATGTTACGTCAAACATTGTTGAACAACCTGAAAAAGCTGATGAAAACACACATGTTACCTCAACTTTATACAAACAATGTATGAATATATGACGAATTTTGATGTTTGGTCGCAGTTTCAGTGCTGAATCAAGGCGCCTCTCCAGCATTTGCAAAGCTTGCTTCTCAGTATTTTCCGCCACCTGACCAGTGACCAGACTGTTTTTCGGCCTTTTCTCCGCGAGGTCTATACAAAGTCTATGTACCTGAGGTTCAATAACAAAAACGAAAACATGCAGTATCTTGGCAGTGTCTACTACCCAATTTTCTGAAATATATTCCTCCTGCATGGGAGAGGCAGGACAGGCCTCTGGCCACTGCAGATCTTCCGCAAACCTTTTGGGCTGCAACAAAAGCGCAGGCAATGTAGGGGTGGATGGTGGTAGCCTATGATACCCTGAAGTGGAGGGGGTTGACACCATTCTTGAAACTTTCTGCGGTTTAGGCGGTTGAACCGCATGTGAATCAAGCATGTCAGGTTCCCAGTGAAATCGCTTCACATTGAAGCTTCAAAACACAGGCACCTTGAGGAAGCATGAAAGGACTCCTCCACAATCTCTTCCAAATTTTCAGAGCTCCACAGCGTGTGAAGTATAGACCAAAGCTGTTTCACCTCTCCAGTTGCAGTGTCATACGGGGATGTCTCAGAATCAGGTGAACTCCCCAAATCCCTGAAATGGTCATTAATTTGTGGAAATGAATGGAATTTGAATGCCCCTAATACCCATGATATTACCGAATCATATCCATACCTTACCACC
>DF244027.1:0-31564 GCA_000507305.1 Breviolum minutum Mf 1.05b.01 | reverse complement strand
CCATCCAGTAAATTTAGTGCTTGACATGTCGACGTCTTGTGCTTGACATTTTACAAAACGCAGTGCTTTAGCAACTCAAGTTTGCTTCTGTGAAAATCTTGGCGACAGCGCCACAGGCGTGAATGTCAGCGGGTGTTGCGTTGTTTTTTGAGAGACGATTAAAGGTTGGTGGACCATGAGATCAGAAAGTGCTGCGCCAAACAAGAGGTTGTTGTTGTTGTTGTTGTTGTTGATGTTGATGTTAGGGAACCTCATGTGTCCCACTTGTAAACTGTCGGATTTTGACAGATTTTGTAACCAACCAAAAGAGTCGATTGATGTTTCTTCTCAGCGACTTTGGATCTGCAGAATCAGGCCATGAATCTGCAATTGAGCAGTTTACCTTAAGACTTGCAACATATTTATTTATATATATATATACCTGAACTTGAAACATCCTTTAAAAGAACATGTTGCAATTGCATGACTCTAAATCATTATTAGTTGCATTAAAAGATGCTGGTTTCACCAAATATCCATCTAAAACTGGTTGTTTAGGGTTCCAGGTATATATATATATATACACATATTTCCTATTGCATCATAGCTTTCGTATATTTTTTTCAATTGGCTTGGCAAGCAAAACACCAACTACATCAGTTATGATAGAAAAAGACGAAGGCTTCTAACAGATGTATTTTTGTGTGGGTTTTCGTATTCAGATCCAGCAAAAAGGTTGCTACCCTTCCAAGTGATCCTGCTTTTTATATCGAGCCCACTAGAACTTCAAACTCGTTGTCACCAAACATTTCGGTACCTCAAATGGAGGAATCCTCACCTGTTTTTCGCTGCAAAAAAAGCTGTATGAAAAACAGCTTATATTTCAGGGATTTTACCCACCCACCCCAAAAAAAACTCGGACATTAAGGTTTAGGAAACCCTTCCTCTTAAAGGTACCTTTTTTTTAAAGTGACCTTGGAGATAGATTTTGTGTTTTGGGGTTGTGGACCTTGGATGTTGGCATGCAAGAAGCCCCTCCCATGCAATCGTGGGAAGTCAACGTTAGTGATGATGGTGGTGACTGGCATCCCGGGTAAGTTGGAGCAGCTCAACATATCCCTACTAAATGGTCATTGAATAATGATTAATCCTGTAGATTTCAATAGGATAAAGCCTCCAAAATTACCTCACCAACAAATCACCTCATCAACAAGATCATTCCCTACTATTTGATCCCATAAAAAATCAACCTTCCATGGATCTGTAAATCTATATACCTTTTTGTCCTATGGATCATATAAACTGCAGATGTTACTGGTAAATCTTTCAAGGTGCAATTTATTTAGAGAGAGAGAGAGAGAGAGTTATAACCCCATACATCGAATCAAAAATGGAGTGGAAAAAAGCACCCTTTAAATAGCCTTATAAATAGGTTTCCTTCAAATGAAAAAACCCTAATTACAGGGGTATTTTTATTATTACACCCCATTGACAACTGTTTTTGTTGCGCCCATCTTCTACTTGGATGTCCTGTTGGAAGTTAGGATCAATGGTTGGGATCAATGGGTTATAGGCCCCAAGGAACACCCCACTTACAAGTATATAGGTGAAATGATACATTGATCCAAACCATTGATTCTAACTTCCTACTGTCAATGGAAGAAATTCTGCACCAGTTGATAATCTTCCCATTGTTTACAGGGTTTTATACATTCCAGGTGGTGCAGGATTTCTTCCATCAACAGTAGGACATCCAAGTGGGAGTTATCAAGGTGCCCAGAAAACGCCTTTATAGGTGCGGCATGGCGGCCGTCCACGCCGCGACGGCCTCGCGATGTCGTCAATCCCGCGAGGTGGTTCCTGAGCCCTAAGTTTTTGCTAAGCAAACCTGGTGTTTTTGGTCAGTTCAACCGGTACTTGGATGATAAGAATATAGTCAAATTCCATGTCTTTATATGATCCATGATGATGATGATGATAACTTGTGATATTTCAATTTCATAAATCCATAATAAAAAACTGCACTCTGGTGGCCTCCCAGCCTCTATTTTTGTTGTGGTTATATTTTCAGGTCGGCCCCCTACCATACATCTTATGTCACGGTGATTTAACCTTCAGCGTTTTGGGGGGCGCCTTGGGTTTGCCGGCCTAAGAAACTAAACTCCTCTCCTCCCATATTTTGGTCAAATCTATGGGTGGGGTGGTTGATGATGGATTCTGACAACCTGCAGAACTCCTCAAGGCATCAACAACTGTCATATTGTCAGAGAAATGATGGTTTGGGGTATTTTAGGCTCCATGAAACCATTCTCAGATTTCTTTGGAGGGAAGGACACAAAATCAAACCTCGGGAGGTTCCTTTGAACAGGCCATAAGCTGTATCGATCGGTATTTTCACCCCGGACCTACCTGGGGAAGATGAACCCAATTTTCAAAGGGGTTGGTGAAACAAACCACCCAACGATCGATGAGACGCTTCGCAAAATTTCCTGCCCAGGTTTCGCGGATGAGGTGGTGCCTTGGGGGGATGGATTTGATGGAAGAAGTGGAGGTTTTTCCCCGAAAAAACATTTAAGAAAAAAAATGCACAGCCTGCTACTTCAAGGTGGGCCCCCCTACGATCGTTATAAATGGAGTTTATAACCCCTATAAGTAGGGTTAATTATTTAACCCCAGTTGTTACCCATGTTTTTAAGGTCCAGGGGTTATTTCACCCCATTTATAAGTCGTAGGGGCCCATCTTGTTGCTTAGCCGTTGAATTTGGATAGTCCATTTTTAGTAGCAATGGCGCTACCACTTCTTTTAAGGTGAATTGATCCGGGATGTTGGGCAGAGATGAAAAAGAATTACGGTAGGCTACACGGTGGGCCCCGGATCCAGTTATAAATGGAGTTATAAGCCCTAAGAGTAGGGTTATAACCTCAGTTACAAATTTACAAGGCCATTGATAGGAGTTATCTATATAACACCATTTATGGCTGGTAGTGGCCCACCTTGTATCAGCTGTCTTGGAGATTATGGATGCAAAAGACTTAAGTTGTTAGTCTTCCAACCCCAGTTGGAGACGTGGGTGTAATGATCGGGATAAATCCATTTGCAACAGTTATACCCCCACAAAAATGAACGAATGTCACCCCTATCATCATCACAACAGTTGCTAGGTGGTGGTTTCGAATATTTTTGGAATTTTCACCACTATTTGGGGAAGATTTCCCATTTGACGAGCATATTTTTCAGATGGGTTGGTTCAACCACCAACCAGGTTGGTGTCAGATGATTCTTTCCCAAGTGAAGGCTCGTGGCAGCCATGAAGGTTTAGGTCGTTGGGATTCCCGGCATTCAAAAAACACTAAAAAAAATCCATCAAACAACAAGTTACACGACCTGTTAAACTTTACATGGCAAATATAGAAGATGGTTCCCCAGATTTAAAGAAGTATCCGTATTTTCCTATATTGAAAGATATACCCGGGATATTCCAGCAATTCGCTACCTTAGTTTTACCCAGTTGGGGGGGTTGGCTGGTTTGTGTCCCATGTGTTTCAGGCGCCTAATGCCGCCAAGCTGGGAGGCATTGGCATGGGAGCCCAAGGACTTCGAAAAAAAAAAGTCAGTGGATGCATCTTATTTTTTTGTTGTAATATTATGTTGAATCAACATGTTTACAATATATTAAGGTAAATAAGAATAGCAAAACAAATGGTAATTTTTAGGAAAAAAGAGACAATTTAAAAAATATTAACAATATTTTTTTCCACCGGTCACAAGGTGCTTGGATGTCCCGTTGGAAGTTAGTAAATCAAATGGTTAGGATCAATGGGTTACAACCCCAAGGAATACCCCATGAAAATAAGTAGGTGAAATAACCTATTGATCCTAACTTCCAACAGGACATCCAAGGTGGGCCCCATGGCCCGATCGTTATGAAGGGCTTGAAATTTTAATCCCTAGAAATGGCGAAAATAAATGGATATTTGATGGTATTTGCGGTTATTTCACCCTGAAAAGTGGAGTTATTTCACCCTACTGTTGATGGTTCAGAAATCCCAAACAACCACCTGGGATGGTGCCAAAACCCGTCGTAAATAATGGGAAGATTATCAACTGGTTAGCCGGATTTCTGAACCATCAACGGTAGGAAGTTATTTCACCTATATACTTAGGGATTAATTGGGGTATGTTGCGGGTTATAACCCATTTACCAACCATTGATCCTAACTTCCAACAGGAGATCCTAACTTTGCAGTATCCTCTATTCCTGGGAGGTGTATTCCTGGGAAGGGTTGGGACCCAACCCAAGGGATCACATCTAAAATCTTCAGCATTTTCCCTGTTGAAAAAAAAACATGTTTCTCCACAGGAAATGCTATGTTTGATCACATGTATCTGAACAGAACCAAACATGTAAGATAAAAATACCGTTGTCCCATGGATTTTATGTGTTTGAGATAGATAATTGTCCCATTTTGCCCTGCTGAAAAAACAGAACTTCTTTCAACAAACACTTCAGGTTCCTAAAATGGAGGAATCATGAGGAATCCTCACCTATATAAGCTTATGTAAGGCAAAACTCACCCCATAAGAAATCCGGACGTAAGGTATGTCAGGTTCATGAAACCCTCCATTTTAGGTACCTCACATTCTTGGTGATTCTTGAGGCCCCCAGCAGGCGAGTATGGCAGCCTCTTTATCCTCAGCAACGTGGATATACCTCAGCACCTCGGCAAACTCAGCCTTTCAAGATGGCCCCCTACAGTCACTAGCTGTTTTTGGTTCCCTTCATATGTGGTAGGTGATATCTAATCACCCAATATAGGCAAAATATAAGTGGTATATATAAGTGGTTTTTTGCTGCCAATTCGGGGATTTTATATGGTACCTACCACCTATTGAGGGAACCAGGTTTCACTCCATTGATACAGGGTATACACCCTGGTAGATATTCCAGTCCCATTGGAGCATTTAGGATCGGTAAGGCTTCCATTCTTCCAGATCCATGGATGGCCCGGATTCCATAACCTGCCTCGTGTATGGGAACCCCAAAACATCATCCATTGGGCATATGTTGAGAAGATCCAACCAAGTTATACTATCTAGGTAGTGACGCTTTGGAAAACATGTTTTAATGTTTACCGATACTTGACGAAATGTTCCAATTTGACTGATATGTCTTAAATAGGTTGAAACCACGAAGTAGCTATCTACTCTCTTAATTTCCGAGACTCATCATGCATTGCAACTTTTTTAGCACTCAAAAAAAATGCTATCCTTGGCAGTTTCCATTGGTTTTGCCTTGGAGATTCAATAAATTCAAATTTGATTGAACTGAAGATGATCCCTACTTGGATGTCCCGTTGGAAGTTAGGATCAATGGGGTTTAACTTCAATATACCGCATTTACAAGTAGGTTATAATTGATTTACTAACCAGTTACTAACTTTTGGGGACATCCAAGTATAGCCTTTTTGTATGAATATAATTGTGTAGCTATGGTGGGATTGCAGCTACCAATCCGACTGTGTGAAGCTCAACGCCTCAGTTTGCTTGTGGCAAGGTGGGCTCAGCCGGAGGAGCATGCCAAGCTGAGGATGAATGGCCCACCATGTGGTGAGGCCCAAGGAGTCGGGATCACGGCAAAGACTATGGCTGCATTTCCTGCAGCAGGCGACCCTGACCGAGCAACGATATCCTGCTTGGGCGCAGGCTGTTCAAGCACTTGAGGAGATGGCAATCATTGGCAGGTTTTCTGCCGCGGACGCTGCTTACTGGAACGATGCACAGTTGACCTTGGCCATCCGTGATCATAGGGGACACTCACTCAGTAGCACTGATGTCCAATGTCCAATGGCCATTCATGGCTTTGAAATGGGGATGATCCTAACCCACTGAACCATCCACTGCGAGCCCATCCTCCAAGTATGGGAAAAATTTGAACTCCAAAAGTAGGCCACCTTTTCAATGACGTAGTTCGACACGTCGAAACCTTACGATTTCCGACACATTCTACAACTTGCACATTTAGCAATTTTCAACCCCCCCCTGTGCTGACCTAAGGGTACAGTCTGGTAAACTAACTAGTGACAAAAAGGAAATATACATCTTTAAGTGGTTCATTTATATAATTTTCCATTGCTATGCTATAGTTTGCCAGACTGTAAACGATTCGGTTGTGTTTTTTGGGTTCAGTAACTCTCAGTTGCACCGCCTCCAAGGATTCCACCGGGGATCATCGGAGCCTCACGTAGCTTGGCTGAAGAAATCATGAACCAACCGAGCGCTTCGGTGCTTCGGGTGTGTGTCGTGAGTTTTTTTGGAGGCTCCTGAGTCGGACCAAAAAGAAATGATAGCTACACCGAGTCACAAATTTGCGTGGACATGCTAGTAGGGCATGGTTATTAACCACTTTGTCTCAGACAACTCCAACAGACCCCCGGAACATACCCCAGAACCTCAAATACCTGTTTATGATTCAGAATTCCGGGAGTATATTTAATTTGGGATACCTGTCGGGGTCTGTTGGATTTTTTTTGTTCAGACATTCACTTGGAGGATCATCCCAGTTGATGTAAGTGGCTAGGATCACCCCCATTTGTATGCCATGAAGTTCGGCCATTTGGAAGGGGTCCCATAACCCAAAATGGAGGCTTGGTTCAGATGATTTTCCTTTTCAAAAGGGTGATGTAACCAGGTTCCAGCCGTTAGTTTTTTTCGGGGGAGTAAGTAGGATTATCACCCCAGTTATCCATTTATAAGGCCTTGTCACTGTGATCCTGGGTAGTGTTCAGATACGTTTCTTTGCACAAGTCCTGAGATGATTTGTTGCAAGTGGCCCCATCAATTCCATCAATTCCATCCATGAATTCCTCCTCCCTCCCCCATTGAGGTGGAGACGGAAGGCTAGCCAGTTGCAGAGGCGGGGTTCAAAATCTCGGTTGCCATTCACTAAAGGGATTTTAAAATGACTTTTACCATCTGGTAAACTAACATAGCTGGCTGGAAAATCACCATTTTTTAATAGGAAATACATCGACTCAATCCGGGTCCAGCCATTCCGGCAATCGCTATTTTAGTTGATCCCGGAGGGTATGTTAGTAACACACACCAAAGGTTTAAGCTTTAGCACTGGGGACCTATAAGTTTTGCCTATAGTTATATGGATGTTTCCGAAAATAGGGATACCCCCAAATCATCCATTTTGGTAGGGATTTCCATTATAAACCATCCATTTTTGGGTACCCCAATTTTTGGAAACACCCATATAGGAAACTGGTTTCTCACCACTAGGACTTTGGGGGGACAATATTTCATGTTAGAAGCACGCATGTGGATTTTCATGTCTAACACATGTGGATTTCGGAGAGGACCAACTCACTGAATTCTTCCAGGTGACTTAGAATACGGATGGATGTCCCGTTGGAAGTTAGGATCAATGGGTTATAACCCCAACATTTTCCATTTAGAAGTAGGTGAAATAACCCATTTACTAACCATTGATCCATATTGATCCTAACTTCCAACAGGATATCCAAGTAAGGCATTTTGCTGTGCGAACTTTGTAAACATGTGAGATACATAGAAAGCGGAGGGGCAGTGTATCAACGAGGTTTCATGTGGATGGCAGACTGTGACCATGAAGGGTAGAAATGGTGGGTTACCATGAGCCACCAAAAACATGAAAATACAGGTTTGGCTACCTAACAACGAGGTTATTTGCCATAAAACCTCTAAACATGTAGGTTTGGGGGGCCCATATGGTACCTATAGGTGGTGGTTTGAAGTATGTCTTTTGCATGTTCAACTCTATTTATTTGGGGGAAGGTGGACCCATTTTGACCAATATTTGGTCAAACGTGTTGAAACAACCACCACCTCCACCTAGATACATCCAAACTGGACCCCAAAACCATGGCAAAAACAGCGGTTTTAAGCCTTCCAAAAATGGGTTATGACACCCTAAAACCGTCACATGGATGATAGATAAAGCAAACCACACCATCCCTTGATGATCCAAGTCGTCCTTTCCGGAATGAAACAAAACTTGCTTGACTTGCTTGGTGGCGCACGGTCGTTAGTAACTATAAGTTGGGTTATGGCCCTATTTAGGGGACTAATAACCCAACTTACAGGAATCAATTAAAGATTATCCCATAAAATCCATGGGACTGGTATATTTACCTACATTTGATGGTGATTTTTTCTGGTTTTCATGTAGGTAAATATACCATCGTCCCATGGATTCCGTCATGGGTATAGTTAAAAACCCAACTTCTAACTGCACTTCTGCTCCAGGGCTAAACGTCGACTCCGAGCATGGCTGGTGTTTTCACCGTCAAGTGCAAAAAAACACCTCGATGATTGGGATCCGTCTTTAGCACATTAGCTACAGCAAAAGAGTGTCGAAAATAGAATCGAAAAGACACACGTGCCGCAAGGTCCACCAACAAAACAAAGAGTTAATTGCGTGCAAGCAATTTGCCTGGGGCTCCAAAGCGTAAAAGGCCGCGGCACCAAGAGATGTGGCCAGGCGTGACAGCACACAGTGGCGGGGGCTAGATCCTAAAGATTTTCCGTTGCAGGCATCGCAAAGCTTAGCCTACAAGCTGCAGGGACTGACAAACTGTTAGGGCCACATGCACAAAGATAAATGGATGCGGTTGACATCAGTGAAGTCTTGGGAAGGCACCACTGCACAGTGTTCATCCTGCCACATGTGTGGTCCTCTTGCGGACGTTTCAGTTAGCCACCTAGGTTACCGAGCATTTCCTGCAGAAACCAGCCAAATGGAGGAATCCTCCAGTGGTGATTTAAACTCGCGAACCTAGGGAGGAAAAACCCAGCCCCCAAAAAACTCGCTAGATTTTTAGGTGATTTGGAAACCTTCCATTTTTAAGGTATACCTGATTTTCTTTAAGTGACGAAGGCTTTTTGTTTCGGGTTCTGGACCTTGGATGGATTTAAGGTTCAGGAAACCCTTAATTCGAGGTACCTGAAACTCAGGTGGTGGTTTCAAGTATTTTTTATTTTCACCCCCATTTGGGGAAGATTTCCATTTTGACTAATATTTCTCAAATGGGTTGAAACGACCAACGAGTGAAACTTTTGGTGATGCCAAGTGCACAAGTTGAAAAAATCTCCCAAACATCAGAGGTCTTTGGATTTGGAGCCAGAGAATCCGCGACGTTGGGAAGCTCAAAAATTGGTTCAGCTGGCTGTAGAATCATATTGTATGCCATGTTCCAAGAAAACTTAGGGGTGCTTAGGGTGGGCACCCTACCAGTTAAAAAATGGAGTTGTAACACCCAATAAAATGGCCGAAAATAAATGGGTACCTGGGGTTATAACCCTACTTACAGGGGTGAGTTATAACCCTGTGTATAATTGGAGCCCATCTTGACAGACGTGATTGTTCAACGCACTTTTTTTTCCCGACAAAAATCGAGGAAACAATAAGGCCATAAGGGAATATGAGGGTGACAATTCACCGCGAAAAAGGCCTTATCATCACGATATATCGTTCCATCAAAATCAAATGGGACCTTACCAACGGACCCCTAGGCAAGGTACTAGATTACTAGAGCTATTAAATACTCAAGTGTCGGGGTCCATTCAGTGGGTCTTATTGGAGATTTCTTGGAATCATGGGCCTATATGAACAGTCAAAATTCATGCCTCAAAGAAAAATTCAGGAGGAGCGTCGGTTTTCCCCGAAGGGTGGAACAAAAATGTTGACATGAGCAGTGACATAGGGCATTAACAGTGACATAGGGCGTTAAACTACCCAATTATATGGGCAGCCACGAAAGGCCATAAAATGAGGCGATTTGGATCTGCCCCCCACCCAGTAAAAGTGGCAAATGAATAACCCCAGATGGTGACGATTGCATCCTGGGTGGAGGGTAGATCCAACGCAAAATGCAATGTCAGCTTCCAGTTTCTTCCAAGTGACCTTTTGTTAACCCAAAAATGAGGTCACGTTTTCACCCCCTGAAAAAGGACCTTTCAAGGTCCTTCACTAACGGTTCAGAACCTCCAGCGACCCCTGGGCGTTTTGTTCTAAATTCGACGACGTCCATCTCTCAGGCTTTGCGGAGTTGCTCAGGGCTTTGAATCATTTTGATCCCCAACAGGTGGGGTGGGCGATGAGATGACAACGTGGGGGCCCGTGAAGCGTTGCAAAGTCCAGACGGGACACGGACACGGTCCATGGGTGATGGACCGTCCTGGTACAGGTCGGGTTATTTTAAAGTGACTTTTTTTGGGCATGGTGAGTTTTGCGTGACCCGAACTCCAAGATTACGTGACATCCAACAGTTGGGTATAAAAAGGGTCATTTTGAATTAACTTACTTGGAGGATGGGCTCCCAGTGGGATGTAAGTGGTTGGGATCACCACCATTTACAAGCCATGAAGTTCGGCCATTTGGAAGGGGTCGTGACCCAACCCGATCCTGAGGGGGACTAATGGTTATTCGGCACCTACTATCTGGGATGATCCTCCAAGTACCTGGTACCAGTTTTTTGTTGCCATTTGGACGAATCTCCTAGAGGAACTGGTTGTTTCTAGGAAAGGTGGTGTCTTAAGAATGTGTTAGTTATGTTCTACCCGGAATCTTGAGGAAATGATCCTGTTTGACTTGTGCATTGCAAAAAGAATTCCCCAACACTGAACAAAAAAACCATCTTAAACCATTCAACAGCTTAAGTCACCATGGGGATCTTATTGGATCCCCTGTACAAATGTTTTTTTTCCGCCCTTTAAGTAGGGGGGTTTTTCCCCGAGGGGACACCCATTTATTTTCGGCCATTTCTAGGTGTTTTGTTCACCCCATGTTGTACCAAACTTTGGGTCGTCAAAAGGTATCACTTGGATCTACCCCCCATCCAGTAACTTGTAGGGTTCTTGAGGGGGGGGTGTTCAAGGGAACGCTAAGGATTCCGTTTGGGAAGATTGGGGAACCTTAGGGAAATTAGGAGAATCACCAACCCCGCTTAAGAATCCTATTAGTAACAGGCAAATAAAGGTTTAGGTTGGGATTCACGAGCCCTAGAAATGTGATGTCATCCTGGTGGTGACGATTGCATCCTCGGTGCGTCGTTGAACCTAAGGTATCACGGTATCACCTATAAAACCATGTGGTGATTGTGATCCGCAAGTGGTTCTTGGGAAGGGGGAAAACCCGATCAATACCTGCTACAGCTCCTATCATCTATAAATGACAATACCTCTTTTTAATGGCCGTAGGCCTTATCGCAGGAAGTTTAGAAGTCTAACTTCCGACAATATGGACAGTTGAAAAGCAGACCAGAGAAGTCAAGTCGGAAGAAAGAAGATCAACACGCGAGTAGAGTCACTAGAAAGAAGATACACATGCGCCAAATGTTTGGAAAGTCGCGAGTCGCTGTGTTTTTTCAACGATTCGTGGTTCCTGATGTTCAAAAAGTAGGCTCGCTAAAGCGGCGGGTGCGGAGGTAGCTGTTCAGCAGAGAAATCAAAAATTGCACACCGCTGTGGCGCAAAGCCCCTTTTCAAGTCAAAATGCACAAAACACCTCAGGTTCGGAGCAATTTTGAAGTTCCGATCTGGAAAAATGGCACGCCGCTGTGGCGCGAAGCACATTTGCAAGTCAAAATGTGCAAACAACCACATTCTCGGGCCACTTTTTGAAGTTTCAGTGTGGAAAAATGGCACGCGGCTGTGGCACGGAGCACATTTGCAAGTCAAAATGTACAAAATACCGGTGTTTGCCGAAGATCAGACGTCGAAAAATTAGTCAGTTAGCAGGTCAGTCAGTCAATCAATCAGTCTACCTGTCAATTAGTCAGTTAGTCAATTAGTCATGTAGTCAGTTCATCAATCAATGAATTAGTCAGTTAGTTAGTGAGTAAGTCAGTAAGTCAATTAGTCAATTAGTCAGTTAGTCAGTTAATCAACCAATCAATCAATCAATCATTCAATCAGTCAATCAGTCAATCAAGCAATCAACCAATCAATCAATCAATCAATCAATCAAGCAATCAAGCAATCAAGCAATCAAGCAATCAAGCAATCAATCAGTTAGTCAGGTAGTCAATTAGTCAGTTAGTCTGTTCGGCACTTAATCAATCAGTTAATCAATTAATTCATCAGTTGGCTAGTTAGTCAGTCAGTCGGTCAGTCAGCAAGTCAATAAGTCAGTTCAACAGTGAATCAATCAGTCAATCTGTCAGGTAGTCAATTCGTCAGTTAGTCAATTAGGCAGATAGTGAATTAGTCAATTCGTCAGATAGTCAATTAGTCAGTTAGTCAGGCAGTCAGTCAGTAAGTCAAGTAGCCGGTTCGTCACCTATAATCAATCAGTCATCAATTAGTCAGTTAGCTAGTCAGTCAGTGAGTCAGTCAATCAGTCAGTCATGAGCCAGTTAGCCAAATATTCAATTAATCAGGTAGTGAATCAGTCAATTAGTCAGTTAGCTAGTTAGTCAGTTGGTCAGTGTTTTTTGCTTTGACATCCGTGACTCACAACTACCAATCTCTCCTATAGTTTTCCTCTTCTTGAATCTGCCGCCACCGCGCGAAGTATCCCATCTTTGATGACCAGTTTTGTTTGAAACCACCTCACTGTATAACAGGGGTCATTCATGGTCATTCCATTACCAACCCAAACAATGCCAGTTTTTCTTGGAATGACATGTCGAGTCTATCTGTCAGGTTGTGGTCAAAGCAGTACGATGATCTTGTGCAAAAAGGGGCCGCCATGTCTTTGTGGCCCTCCCTGGGCAAATGATTGGTTGCCATGGAAAAACATTTCCGATCTAGATGCAGATGAGCTTGAGTTCATGGCTGTGCAGTTGCCAACCCTCAAGAAATCAATGCGACATGGATCAACACGTGATGTCGAGACACTTTCGTACAAGATCCGTCCGACGTCACTGTACAGCGACGCTGGCAGTAGGACGGGACGCACCACGAGTCAGTGTGGACCTTACATGCCACCGAGAGCATGATCTGGCGGCGGGATATCCCGGTCCGGTTTGCAACCGATCGATGTGCCTCAGATGGTGTACTTGGACCCATTCCCCCATCGAGCCACAGACATGCCAGGACAAGTTGCGGCCACTGTTGCAGGGCTTGCTGGCCAAGTGAATGGACACAGTGCGCCTGGATTGGACCAGGGCATCTTTCAGAACTCAAGCTGGCAATGTTCTGGCATTTTCGGGATATGTTCAGTGAATTTGAGGCCTACCCGGCATTGGACCTGGCCAGAGTGACCAGTATCCGTAAATAAATTAGTAACTGGTGTGAAATAAGCCTACTTATAGGCCTTTATTAATCATTAACTCAATGGGTGTCCCTTAATTAGTGCCGGCTATTAATAAACCCTTGGTTAAATTTCACCCCATTTTTACAGGGGTCACTAACTTCCGCCATTTCGAGGGGATCAAACTTGATGCTAAAATGTATGGTAATTTTGATTTCTGGTCCCTTTTCAACAATGCATTGTTTGGGTTGGTAATATACCCCTCACGATGCCACGTTTCCCCGAAGAAAATAACCCGACTCAACGACAGCCTGTACCCCGCATTTTCCGGCATTTTCCAAACGTCCGGCCGGAAGCAGGTGATTCGACTTTTTGAGCTCCGTGATCCACGTGTGGCTTTTAGCAATAGCGAGGCGGTGCGTGAGTGCGCCACACCCTTGGGCCATGTTGGGCCTTGGCTCGCAGCAGGTTCTGATATGTGGTATTTTTTGTTTGGTGAAAAATCTCCCAAGAAAAGGAAAATGGGAAAAATAACAGCAAACCCGGGAATTTTCTGGAAATTCAACGTAACCTTTAGACACATGTGTTTTTTGATGATGTTTTTATTAATATACCTGGCAAGTCTGCTTCTGACCATTTTTTGGGGGATCTTGAAAAGGTGATCCTTTTTTTAAGTGAACTCCAAATCCTCGGGGATCAAAAGGTCGACTTGGAATCACATGATATACTGGGTCGTGGTTTCAAATATGTGTTTTTTTCATAGCCGGATATAGGGTGATTTGGAAACCCTCCATTTTAAAGGTACCTAATCTAAGTGGTGGTTTCAAATATTTGTTTTTCATCCCTACCTGGGGAAATGATCCGATTTGACATATGTTTTCGAATGGGTTGAAACCACCAGGTAGTCTTGGATTTGTTGAGCTGGCCACCCCTTGACTGATTGTACCATGGTAAATTACCATTTTGCACCAGCAGTTGGGAGAAACATGTTGGAACTTTTTCAAAAGCATCGTGGCCATGCAATTCCAACTAGCATTCCCATAGGATCCATGTATGGTATATTTACCTACATGAAAACCATAAATTCAAGCGAATTCAGGTAGGGATAAATATACGTCCTCGTCCGATGGATCCGTCATGTGATTTTCTT
Organism: Breviolum minutum Mf 1.05b.01; assembly: GCA_000507305.1. Classification (NCBI taxonomy): domain Eukaryota; class Dinophyceae; order Suessiales; family Symbiodiniaceae; genus Breviolum; species Breviolum minutum. Next base: position 17,197 of record DF244027.1, on the reverse strand, counting down.
GTAAGCAAACAAACAGGGCATAGCTGGATGTTTCAGGAAGCTAGTAAATGGTTAGTAAATGGGTTATAACCCCAATATACCCCATTTATAAGTAGGCCATTGATCCAAACCATTTACTAACTTCCTGGGACATCCAAGCAGGGCATAGCTGGATTTTGATGCTGGTCTCAGATTGTTGACCTCTTGGAGTTCAGTTGAAATTGCGTTTTACCCAGGAGAAGGAGAGGGGGTGGAGGGCATTAGGAGGGGTACCATTGAAGAATTCCTATGATCTAAGTGAGGGTAGCTTTACTAATTAATTGGTGTGTGTAACCCATTTTTCACAACACAATACTAGTGCAAACAAAATAATTTTCTTCAATTTTGGAGTATATAAACATTTAAAGAAAGATCTACAGTAGTTGAAACCACCAAATTACCATTAAAGAGATCGTTCTTTCAAATGTTCAGGTGTTTTTCAGCACTTACCATGGGAACCCATAACCTTCATTTTTTAGTCATAACTCATAACATCATAATCCATATTTTGGGCGGAATTTTAAACCTGTTTTGTTTCATGGTTTTGGGGGCTCATGATACCCCATATTTGGATGGATGATTAAAACCTACCCTTTTTTCCCATGGTACGTATTATGGTGTTTTGTTTGATTTCCTCAAGGGTTGCTGTGCCTGTGCCCCTCCTGGCCAGGTACGTACGCGCCTTGGTCTTAGCGAATCGCTTGGACTATGTGGACTTGGATGCTTTGTTAGGTCGCCAATGGCGGGAGGTGCCAACCACCCCCCTCCCACCTTGGTTTCTCCTTGGGTTTCCTGGGATTTTTTGCTGGCCTTATTAAGGCCAAGGCACTCACCTTATGTTTGGTAGATTTCACCTTGGATTTCTTGGATTTTGTTGAGTTGGTGATTTGTTACGGATTCTACCATGGTAGATTACTATGAAACATCACCATTTGGGGAATATTTCCTGGAACCCCAAACATCCATTTATAAATGGTTGTTTAAATTGGATGATTCCAAATCTTTATATCCAAAATGGTTGTTTCACCAAACATCCATTTAGGGTTCCAGGTTTTGATATGTTCCAGCCACCGTGGCCAAGCAAATCTAAGATTAACCGTTGAATTTTATGGTAAATGTGACTTGTAACAGTTGCCAGGAGAAAACGTGAAGGTTTAGGTTGGAGATTGTGAAGGTTTAGGTCGGTGGAAAACCCACCCATTTGAGGGAATTTGCGCGATTCACCCATGAATTTTTCTGGGTGGTGGCAACTCATTTTTTTTTGTTTATGTTCATCCCTACTACTTGGGGTTTCATGATCCAATTTGACGAACGCGCCTATTTTTCAGATGGGTTGGATAAACCCACCAACTTTCGTCATGACTTGGGATTCACCCATCTTATTGGATTTCAGAATCGTTTTCTCCTCATGGAAATTTGGGGGTGCCATATCCCAATGTCATGGTTTCTCACAGGAAATTGCTGACCGTATTTTCAGTCTTCCAAAATCCTCCAGTCATACCTTGTGAGGATTGGTTTTTTGGAACCCCTAAAAGGTCTAGCCTCAGTAGGTGTTTGTCCAAACACCTGCTGCACTCAGCAGGTATTTGCAAGACTAGGATACGGGGTGGATTTCACCATTTGCTTGTCCCTTCAGAAATCCCCTAAGAAGCTAACAAGGCCGGCTATTTCCTGGGGGGAGACGTGTGGTACCAAACAAGTATGACTTAGTATACTTGGATGTCTCAGTAAGTTGGTAAATGGTTAGTAAATGGATTATAACCCCAATATTTATAAGTAGGTTATAAGTTATATAAGCCATTTGCTAACGATTTGCCAACTTCCTGGGACACCCTGGTAGGGTCTGCTTGAGCGGATTTTTCAAGGCCTTAGAATCCCCTCACGTGATTTTGATAAACTCAAAAAAATCCCATCCCCAAAAAGAGCAGAGTCGGATTGGATGGGGCAAATCCCGGATTCTTAGGACGTACATTTCACGGATCCTTAGGGATTCGTGTAATTTCTGAAGACCTATATGATATTTTTGTGGGGTCCGTGAAGTTCTTTTGTACTGGAAATGTTTCATATATTTGATGTCTTATACAGTTGTTGTGGAAGTTTTTTTCCAGAATGCTCGCAGGGAATGGAATGGCATGGATTGAGAAAAGGTGTTTTTTGTGCATCTTGGGATGCCTAAACCCCACGCTTGGTGCATCCATTGCCGATGACTGGTATCTTGGAGGATCATCCCACTGGATGTAAGTGGGTGATAACCATGGTTTATCATAAGTCCCCTATAAGGATCGGGATGTGGGACCATTGTGGGACCCCTTCCAAATCGCCGAACTTCATGGCTTATAAATGAAGGTTACGAATCACTTGCTAAATGGGATGATCCTCCAAGGAAGTAAGGGCCCACACCATATGACTGGTATGTTTCTACCTATATCAGCATCTTCCACTTAACTTAGGGGTGCTATTGTGAAGCCAAAGGATTGGTGCTTTTTTGCAGCATTTGTTTTACTGTTTTTTGGGATTTTGGCTCACCTTCCGAGAATGGTAATGGAAGCAACAAAAATATGCGTTTCGGAGGTGATTGGACGCCCTAATTATCATCCAAGAATATGACTGGATTCCTAGGGTGTATCATTGAGCAACTCAGGCATATACATTTGATTTGATGGTTTCTGATGTATTATCTGGGCAAATTGTGGCGACCTCAGCCAATTTCACCCCAAAATGTGGTTTAGTAAGGATAGATGTGGCTTGCCATTGGCTTGCCGATGAGAAGTCACCTCGCAAGACCGACACATTCCGAATGATTGCCGAAGGGTAGTGTTTCTTTGTTCCAGCTGGCATGTTTTTGTTGCAAGGAGGTCAGACAGATTCCCCAAGGAAGCACGAAAAAAACACAGTTGAAATGCTAACAACCGGCATTCTGCTATGTTCAATTCTACCTATCTTACCTATCCCTTTTTTATATCAGTCCCTATATATGGGTTTTATCAAGTAATCCCTATAGTCGCTACCTAGATCCCTGAATAAATAAATACCTTAAGCATATCTTTGTTCTGATTTCTTATGGATTGTAGCATGGGATTCATCACTATTTTTCACCGCCATTTTGGATATATATATATATATGATATGTTTTTTACTTGTTCCAGGCATCTTAATGAAGCAAATCCAAGGATCTGGTTGATGCAATGAGTGGTAAATCTATCTAGGTAGATATTAAACCAGTCCGGTGGATCCGTCATAGGCCACTGGTTGCTGGTTAGAAGTTAAACCACCCCTACTAGTCTATAAATGGAATTATTATCCCATTAAGTGGATTACAGTAGTTCACCCCTTTACAAGAAGGCAAAAACATCCCGAACATAGGTGAAATCAACCAACCTACTGACTAGTTACGATCGCTTCCATGGACACCCTAGCATAACTGGGGTTATAACAAACTTTACCACCAAAACGGATATTGCAGATGGTCATCCCAACTTAAAAAAAAGAAGGAATCCTTTATGAAATGTCTGAAATTGGTATATATATATATTTATATATATAAAGCCCTACTTCCAAAAAAAAAGAAGGACTCCTTTATGAAATGTCTGAATTTGGTATATATAAAGCCCTACTATAGTAGGTTTATTTTCCCATCCTGACTTCCTGGACAAACTTTCCCAACTTTCCGATAGCAAAAAACGACCCACACATCGGCGGTCCAAAGACCCGGTCGCCATGGCATTTCCCACCTGACGCGACGTCGACGTCAACGTGTGGTGCCTCAACACGGCCTTGGTGTCCCGAGGATTTTAACAACACACGGGGTGGTAGAAAGGTTGAAAAATACCGGCTGGAAGTCCAAGTCGACTTTTGTGAAAAAAATCGAAGTTGTTCACCAAGTCGACTACTTTTTGAGTATTTTAAATTTAATCATCCAAAATTTGGGAACTATTATTTCAATTTGTTTCCAATGTCTTTGACTTCCAGGGAATGTATAGTGTATAGGTGTTTTTTATCACAAGAATCGGGCAGAACTCAAAGATATCCGAAGTTGTTGTGTGCTGTTGAAGGTTTGAATATTTGTTAATTGATTGTTTGAGGGGTGTCCAATATTTTTCAAATGGGTTGGTTCAACCACCAATCAGAATAAGATGGAAGATACCATTTCAACCCTTTGAAGAAGCAGATCGATTTCTTAAAGGTGACGGTTTGTCACTTTCCACCCTGCCCAGGTATTGTCCCTTAGTGATGTAGGGTTTCTCCTATTTTTGTGGGTTGTTTCAGGTGACTATGGCAAACCCTGACCCTCCCTGAAATCAACAGCAAGTGCCCCTGAAAATATAAGGCCGGCCGGCCCCAAAAGGAAAGGAGAAAGTCTTCCAAGCCCTACTTTTCAGGGGCTAATTGTTAGTTTTAGGGAGTGTATGTCAACATATATGTATGTGGTATATACCCATAGGAGCCATGGGACTGGTATATTTACCTACATTTAGTTGACCCTAGGGACGGGAGGTTTCCCGGGGATCCACATGGTCGGGTGGGGTGGGGGATGATAACGTTCTTTGCACTTGCGCACATGGTCGGTGCTACGCAACATCATGGGATGGGGTGGGGTGGGGTGGGGGATGATAACGTTCCTTGCACTTGCACACATGGTCGCTGCTACGCAACNTACCGTTAGTTGATTTTATGATAAATGTAGGTAAATATACCAGTATATGTTGATTTTATGATAAATGTAGGTAAATATACCAGTCCCATGGATCCTTTGGGATATATCTACTGTTACCAACTAATTTACTATAAACATCAACCATTCGTTGATTGGTAAATATACCTCAACTCCTCAGGATCCGTCATGGGATGGTAAATCAAGGGTTGAGCCAACCATGGTACCTGGGCAAAACAAGTTGCTATCCCATACCATCCATGCATGGTAGATTTTGTGGTTGGTTGACATTGGTTGATTTTCTATGATAAGTGTAGGTGAATATATAGGTAAATTTACCAGTCCCATGATGCTATGGGCTGCTATGGTCTATATGGATATTAATTTCCATCGGCTCGCAACCCCTAAAACCCAGCCATGCACAGTTGCGTTTAACCAAAATGAAGCCCAAGCAGAAATTTTTCGAAAATGATGGTGAAATCACAGGGGTTTCACTGGGTGTTCTTTTGGCAAACTTCCCCAACATTCCGGGAAATCCAAGAAATCTTAAGCAAATCCAAGGAAAACAAGGGGTCGGACCCATCAGGAGCCTCGAACCTTCATCGATCACGAATCGACGACTCCATGCCCGGACGCCAAGAGTTTAACGGACGCCTCGAAAATCGGAGGGGTACGGGCCACGGGTCCAATGGGCCTAGCAAACGTAGAGATTTTCTGTATGGGAATCCTATAGACCTCCAAAAAAGGGCCGAAACAAATTCAGCGCTTAAGGATTTGTTTCATAAATTGCGCGGATGATTTGTTTCTCAAACTGTTTTTTGTTTGATTTTGGGATGGTGTGCAACTTTGGTTTCTTCACAATCTATCCTGAGGTTCCTTTAATCTGATTTCTATACTTCCGTAGGCACCGAGACTGAGGTCCGGTAAGGTATGACGACTAGACCCCAAGAGCATATTCTGGCTGGTGGTTTCAAATATTTTTCATGTTCACCCCTATTTGGGGAAGGTTTCCCATTTGACTAATATTTTTCAAATGGGTTGAAGCCACCAACTAGTATACCTAACACACCAATTCTGAAGTTCTGTTGGGGTATCATGCCAATTTCTACATCCAAACACCTCTTGAGGTTCGGTATGACTGGACCGCAAAAACATACCATCCAAACACCCAAAACCTCAGGAGCTAATTTGAGCCACGAAAAATACCATGGTTGGTTGGGTTTATATAGGGGATGAAATACTACCCAGTTATATCGGGATTACATTTAAACCATTATAAGGATCCATACTAACCAACCGGGTCTAGGGTTGTGTTGCTACCATGCCGTATAGCCGCCGCGCCTGGAAAACCTCAGGCGTCAACGATCCAAGAGTCGTAGTCGTTCGCCCTTGAGAGAATGCACCTTGAGCGAAGAAGAACAGGAGGCGAAGCCCGGATGAAAACACACAAAAAAAGGTGTTAAAACCACCTGGGATGGTGCTAAAACCTTCTAAACAATGGGATATTATGATATTATCAATTGGTTAGTCGGATTTTTGAACCATCAACAGTAGGGTGTCTATGGAAGTTAGTAAGTGGTTAGTAAGTTGGTTTATTTCACCCATTTATGGGATGTATCCAACCTCCTTATATAGGGGTGAACTAATCCATTTACTAAGTACCAGGAGGACATCCCAGAAGACAGCAGAGAGCATTGATCGTTTCTTCTTGGATTGGTTGTTTTAAAAAAAATGGAAAATTGGAGGATCATCCCAGTCAGTAAGTGGTTAATAGCCATGGTTCGTAAGTCCCCTAAGTAGGGTTGTATCCTGATTAGACTACCCCGTTATATAAAGGGATTATGTTACTAAGCCATGAAATATCATGGGAATCAAAGGTGCCCTCCAAGAAATGAGGCCTTTTTGACGGACTATTAACCATTGGTTTCCTTCAATAAGACCTTAGTAAGGCCTTATTTCTTGGGGGTTGGCATTGGGGGCTCCCCTTAGGTTGCAATGATATGTTACTAAGCCATGAAATCAGGATCCCTATAAGGGGTCGAAACTTGAAAATAACAAACTACTCGCTACATGCTCAATGGGGGCGGGTGTTTGTGCCTACATGATTTGCCTCCTAATCTACCCATTGCTTGTACAATGGTGGGCCCCTACTAGCTATAAATGGAGTCATAATCCTTATAATGGCCTTATAAATGAGTGACTGGGGGCTATAACCCTACTTATGGAGGTTACAACTCATTTATAACTGGTAGGGGCCCACCTTGTAGGTAAATAGACCATACATGATACATGGATCTGGATACCAAGGTTTTGCCAAAACCGTAGCCTGAAGCTAACATTTTGAGCACCCGAAAATTGATGGCATACCAAAAGGAAAGGAGAAAGTCTTCCAAGCATCAATTTTCAGGGACTAGCTGTTGGTTTTAGGGAGGGTATTTTTGGGTGATGTTTTTTTAAATCCTTTCTATTCTGGCAAATCACCACTGAGTCAGAATTACTTGCTAGATTTTCTTGTCTCATCATATTTGACAATGGAAGTTCTGGTAGTTTGGGTCATGGGGAGTTGAAAATCCTGCTCTTGGTGATGATGGGATACGTTTTCTAGGTGGTGGTTTCAAACATTTTGATTTTCAACCCTAGCTGGGGACATGATCCAATTTGACGAAATCATATGTTTCAAACGGGTTGAAACCACCAACCAGTAATTTATTTCTGTAGTAGAGATCGTTGTTATAGACGCCCCCTTTTTGTAGAAATCCTGCCAGCTTCTTCCATTCGTGGCCTAAACCCCTGACATTCGTTCAATCCAAAAGGTCAACTTGGAAGAACCTAGTAAGGATCAAGAAAGGCCAAGGCCCATACTGTTGATGGAAGAAATTCTGCACCAGTTGAGGCTGGTAGTTTATCCCATTATTTACAGGGGTTCATACATGTTAGGTGGTGCAGGATTTCATCCACCAACAGTATTTTCATGCGTTCAACCTGGGGGATCATGATCAAGAGGCCACTTTGAATCACCTGGTTGATGTTACATTTACCATTGAATTTAAACCAATCATTCATTGTCGATGAATTTGTTCAGTTCCATAGATCCTTTGGGTATATTTGGATATCGGAGAAAAATAACAACTATAGGTGGTGGTTTCACATATATTTATTTTCACCCTTACCTGGGGAAATGATCCAATTTGACATATTTGACTCATATTTTTCGAATGGGTTGGTTCAACCACCAGACAAACAGCGCGTTTTGAACATTTCCTCGTCCGCGTCGTCGACGCGAATCGAAGCTTTCGGAGGCTTTGCAGTTGGAGTTTGCCAGATACTATTGGTTGCCTCCGGAAGGCCGCAGCGAAAATCGAACAAACAAAAGTTGGGTGCGGAACAAAACAACCAAAAAATCACCCTGGGCAAAGCCCTACAAGTTGTAAATGGGGTGAAATAACGTTGTAATACCCTTGTAAAATGGCCGAAAATGGGGTATCTAGGAAATGAAGGGTCGCTTCTCAGATTTTGGTTGGGCCATTCGACGTTGGGAGTACATCATTGATTTCGTTTTTGTTATTTCCTTAAAGACCACGGATTGTTTGAGTAAGATTTTAGACTATTTAGACTTAACAAATGCAGCGCACAAGAAAGATAGAAATTTGCATTAATTTCCTAGCCTTGCCAACCTTGTATGTGTTTCAGTTGATGTTGTTTCTTTCCACTCATGGTGAACCACTTCTTTGGATATGTGTTTTTGGGACTTTTTCCCAGACATTTTAAGCAATCAAATTCAATGAGATTTGAGTAGCAGAATCAGACCAAAGAGCCGATTATCCGACACGAGCAAGCAGGGATAAAACAAAACCTGTTTGTTTTATAATATAGGCGGGATTATACTACGTATCCAGTTTATGATTTTAGTAATTCTGTCATAAGCCGTGAACTAAGGATGCCGCTATCAACCAATCGGTATCCGCCATAGGATCTAGCAGAAGTAGTAGGGTGCCTACCTTTCATACTGTTGATGGAAGAAATCCTGCACCACCTGGGATGTAAAAACCCTGCAAATAATTGGCTCTTTTGTAAGAGAAGAGTCTCTATTTCCTCAAACCTGTGCCCTTTTGACAACTCTTTGCAAGACCCTCGTTGCTGGAGGTGTGAGGCACACGATGTACCATGTTCAGCACCACATCCATCTTTGATGTGTCATCACCAAGCCTTCTGCATGTAGTACCCAATGAGTTTCAGGGGGTGTAACAAATCATATTTACAAACCATAAAAAGGCCATTTGGAAGGGGTCCCACAACCCGATCCTTAGGGGACTTTTAACGATCACCATGGTTATGAACTACTTTCTCCATCCACTGGGATGATCTCACTAAATTGTTGCCGAGGCAATGACCCACCTTGGTTGGGAACACGTGCCTTACGCCTGACGCGCTATCGCTTGAAGCTCCTGGGTGAGGTGGGAAATGCCCGATGGAACGAGGGGAAAAATGGTGAGTGAGATCTTTCAGGTGTGGGCACCATACCAGTTGTAACTCCAGTTATAAATAGAGTGATTTCCAAAAATAAAGGGTTTTCCTCCAAAATCATCCCATTTGTTCATAGGGGTTTTCCATGATTTTCACCATCCATTTTGGGGGAAACACCCCTAGTTTTGGAAACACCCAAATGGAGTTATAAGAGTTACCCTCCCGAAGTTGAACAGCAAACGCCCCTGAAAAGATACCAAAAAAGTCCCAATAAGTTTTTGGTAGTCTCGTCTTCCTTCCTTCCAACCACCATTTTTTCAGGGGCTATGTTTGTTAAAGTTTGGGGGGGGGGGGTATTATAACCCCTATAAAGGGCCGAAAATTCATGATTTAAGCATTGCTTCTGGGAGGGGGGGTAGATTTGATGGGGGTAGTTGGGAGGGCCATGATGAATCATACTCTAGGGATGGGATTGCAACCATTAATCCTATTCTAGGAATGGGATAGGAATGGGTTTGGATTCTTTAGGGTTATATGATATTCATGGAAATCGAAGGGCCAAGGGCACCCCCCCAATGCCACCCCCCTCAAATGATAAGATTAATAAGGCTTTGCTATGGGATTAACCATTCTCACAGATGCTCAATGAGCTTGGTATATTGCCTATACTTGAACCCCCTCAAACTTCACCAAAAGTTTCAGGTACCTAAAATGGAGGATGTCCTGAACCTTAAGGCCATTTTGGTGGTGTTTTTTTTCGTTTTTTCCTTACATAAGCCGTATCTATACAGCTTATTAAGGTGAGGATTCCTCCGTTTTAGGTATATACCTGATATTTTTTGGGGAAATGCTGATTTAATATGATTTACACAAGTAATAGGCCCCGGATCCAGTTATAAGTAGGGACCCATAACTCCAAATTAAAGGGGTGAAATAACCTCAGTTACATCCCTGAAGATTAACGGCTGGAACATAATTCCCTGGAGGTTTGGTTCAGATCATTTTCCTTTCTAAATTGGAGATTTGTAGGTTCCAGCCATTAACCTTCCAGGGTGTACCCATTTAGTTTCGGCCATTTTTAAGGGGTCTCCTACCTCCATTGAAAAAACTGGATCCGGGGCGAAAAAACAATCACTTCAGAAGGTCATCCTGTGCTGAACGCTAAGGTTGCTTACATCTAGTGTTTCTGCCTCAAGAATCATGGGATCTCAAAACTGCCGTTTATAGCTCAAGAATCATTTTATTCTCCACAACCCCCTGCGAAATATAGAGTCAAGCCTTGTCAAACTATTTTTTGTTTGGAGGGTCCAATCCCATAGGATCCATGGGACTGGTATATTTCCCTACATGAAAACCATAAAAATCAGCCAAATGTAGGTAAATATACCAGTCCCATGGATCCCTAGGGAATGATTCTCAAGGTGAACTGTGTTTTTCTGGGGGACACGACGACTCATTTCAATGCCGCCGCAGATCGAACAACTGGTTGATGCAAGAGACCTTGATCAAACAGGTCGGGATGGAGTTGAAAATTGGTGGGTTCACTCAGGTACCCATAGTATCCAGGTATGGTATACCCTCCAGGGAACTAACATATCCCGTAGAAAAGCACTTTTGAAGATGATTTTCCTTTTCCCCAGGTAGGATATGTTAATTCCCTGGAGGGTATTTATCTGCATTTACCATATTTTACCATTATACACAACCAAATGTAGGTATAAATATACCAGGCCCCCATGGATGGTATCGGATTGTTACAACCCCCAACCACCCTCAGGTTGGTTTGTTTTTTCTCAGTGTTCAGTTTCAAGTTGAATCTCCTTGACGTTGCTGAAGACAGGTCGTTTGGGTGCTAATGTTTCTGACCTTTTCTATTGGATGAACATCACCACCAGGGGTGCCAAATGGTTCTTAAAGGGTGTCAATTCACCATCGCTCAGGGTTTAATTCGCACCCCTTTGAGGGTCCAGGCATGTCTGAATGTTGTTGTTTCCATGTATTTTGCTCAACTCCTACAAGGTGGGCCCCAGAAAACCAGTTATAAATGGGCCCCCCTATAAATGGTTTGTTTGATGGGGTTGTAACAACCCTACTTATAGAGGTTGTAAAATACCCATCCACCTGGGGTAGATCACCATTTGATTGGGGCACATCTAGGCCGACGTGAGTCACAAGAACGCGATTCGTGCTGATCTAGGTGGTGGTTTCAAATATGTTTTATTTTCACCCCTATTTGGGGAAATGATCCAATTTGAATCAATTTGACTAATATTTTTCAAACGGGCTGAAACCACCAACTAGTGATGTTATTTGATTGCCAACCGAATCTTTGCAATGTTCAAATGTTTAAACTAACTTTGCTTGCGTTTTGAAACGCAATGGATCGATGTCACACAGCAAATATCGGGTATATATCGTCAAACATGGACAAAGATATAAAGTTGATCAATATTTGAAGGTGTCGGGGATTCTATCTATTTGGCTTGGTTCACTTCCATATATCCCTCTTTATGGTTTATATCACAGTTGCTGACCACTAATCCTCAACCATGGACCATCTAAGCAAGATAGTCCTTTGTAGCTTCAAGTCCGTTACTTTTTGCAGGAGATTCGCTTCGTCTTCTATGTGACCCTTCCATATTCGCTCGAATTCGTGTTCGCTGGTGTGGACACCTGGTGTCTTTTCATCTCTGGCTCACTGCGGGTTCAAGCAATTTGGCACGCCTGAATGGTAGTCCCTTACGCTTTAACAGCATACTTGGTACAAAATGGACCCCTACCACTTAGAAATGGGGCTATAAGCCCAAGAAGTAGGGTTATAACCTCAGTTACCCATAAATATAAGGCCATTTATAGGGGTTATTTCATCCTAAGTGGTGACAGGGCCGATCTTGTAGTCCCTTGAAACCTGCCCAAATGAGATCCTTTGTTGATTTAGTGGAGTTTTAAAATGTTTTAAATGTTTCACCCACCGAAAGATATATAGATATACAAGTTTAAAGCTTTAGTCCTGGAGACCTAAGGTTTTTACCAAAACTATTTTATACAAGGGGGGTTGCGGTTTACTATACTTAGATATCCCACGGTATTTTCTTTCCGAAGATCGATACATGTCTGGAATGACTATTTTATCACATTGCCCTACTGGATTAAGTTTTGGGGACCCATAAAACTCACCAGTTCTTGAAGTCACAGTCGACCAAACAAAGTGGCGGAAGGTCTGTAGGATGATCCATGCAGCAAGGATTGGAAAAATCCTACCAATGGGCAAGCCGTTTGGTCAAGTTGGACTTCCTGGGTCTATGCAGCTTCTATCTATACCTACCCAGGTGGTGGTTTCAAATATTTTGTATTTCCACCCCTTATTTCAGCCCATTTATAACTGGTAGGGGCCCACCTTGTCACCATCTTTCAGAAACTGCGAGGTAGATGGCATTCCTACAATGGTTAGTCTAGAAATTGCTTCTGGATCTTCTGGGGCTGATTTTTTTTTTTGTGGGGGGGTCACACTTGGAATTTATCACCATTTGCTTTCTGTAGAAGAAAATTTGTTTGGTTCAGTCTTTTCAAGCATTCGTGGCCTGTTTCAATGCAGGGTTCATTGAAAGAGGGCAATTATCCAACTTTGGTGTATTTTTCTATGCTCATTTTTTGACTATGCTCATTGGAAAAAATCCCACTGAAAGCAAAACACTTACGCCCCCCTTTCAATGTTTTTTCGCTGCTATTTTTTTCGAGGCAACGTTTTATCTTGCTGGATGATCTTGCAAGGATGAGCGCTTTGACTGCACATTTATCGGCAAAAATGCTCCGCCTGCACCCCCTGCAAATTTAAGAATTTTGCTTTTAGATACCTCCCCGAAACTAAATGACAATAGACAACCAACAATTTGAAGATGCATCTCCTATTGAAAATGGTGATTTTCCAATGTCATGTTAGTTTTCAGGGGTGTGACCAAAGATAACCACCATTAAAAGCTTTTTTCCAAACCCTCACGTGTTATCATTTTTTTTGTATGCATGTTCCTGAATCTCTTTGGGTTGCAAGCAGTGCTTGTGATAAAACCATGATTTCCCCCTTGTGAATTCTGGCTCTTTCCCAGAAAAAAAAAACGTCAGAATGGGAATTCAGGTTGGTTGACTGCTTCTAACTTCTCGGTCGGGCACAGGCTATTCCAAGTGAGCAGTGCTCATTTCACCCGAGCTAGGTGTTTTATATACCCATTGGATCGATGGGACGATTGTATATTTACCTGCATTTACTTGATTTCTATGATAAATGTATAGGAAGATATACCATACATTGATTCTACGCGATAGGGGATTATACCCATGTAATTTGGGAGTTTTTTTCATAAGCCATGAACAATCAGGATCCTGCTTTTGACCAACCAGGATTTCATGGTTCATGTCACGATTGCGGGTTCTCAGGCCACTTCTCAAGTGATGGTTGTTGTTGGATTGTGGTTGCCATGGGAGGATTTACAGCAATGGTTCATACTTTTTGCTCTCCCCAAAACTCATTTTGGCACTGAAATATATCGTTGGAAAAACATGTTTGGAACCAGTTCTTCTTAGATTTGTTGATGAGTTTGTTGCTTTCCATCAACATGATCACTGAATTTATCCCACTGCCACATAAGAAGATTAAGATGTCAAAACTTTCTCAGTTTGTGTAGGTGATAAACTCACCAAGTATCTTGCTAGGTGGTGGTTTCATTTTTGTACCCCGAAACTTGGGGAAATGATCCAATTGGACGATCATATTTTTGTTGCGAAAATTGTTGGTTCAAGCACCAGCTAGTTTGGCACATCTCGATGGCAACTACCCAAAGGGCACGGCCCATTTGAGTTGATCCTATGGTGTCAACAACTGCGCCATGCAACCCACTTTTCCAAGCCAAACCTTTCGCATTTGGGACCTATGTTTTGCCCAGTAGATGAGCCCTCACAAGCTATAAATGGAGTTATGGGGGCCCTACAAATGGCCTGAAACATGTGTTGTTCTGCGGTTAAATCTCCTATAGGTGGATTTTTTTGTTCACTCCATTTATAACCCTGGCAGGGGCCCCATCTTTTAGTCGTAATCAGTTTTGGGCGGTTAAAAAAGATCATGTAGCGAGCCATGAAAAGTTGGAGTGCTTGTTCTAACCAAACACGGCGTGATGGAATGTGACCATTTTTAGGAAGTATACCCCAAATGCAATTTGTATCAATGGTGTACTGGAAATTGTTCATCCATATCAAAATACAGTATGATGGGTTTCCATCACAAAGACAAGGGAAATTCCAGGGACCCCCAATAGTGGGACCTCCCGTTTCCATACTACTCCCATACCACTCCTATAAGAATCCCTTGAAGTATGGGAATGGGAAGGGAATCCCTACAAGGTGGGCCCTACCAATTATAAAATGATTATAAATGGAGTTATAACCCCTCAGGCTTATACCCCCAGTTACCCATTTTTTTTGGCCATTTATGAAGGTTATTTCACCCCATCTATAACTGGTTTCGGACACTAACATGACGAAACATGGGTTATTATATATATATACATATACAGGCCACCTTGTTAAACCCAAACTATAACTGGTTTATAACTGGTTATATATAACCACCCCTTGTTTTCCAGGGTTTGGGACACGAAAAATGTCACATGACCCAAGGTGATGTGCTCTTCCGTGGTCCCATTGACTCACGCCATGCGGATGAGGTTTTTTTGGGACGGAGGAATGGACCATGGGACCGCATTCAAGGTGTTTACCTAAAAATTGACACTTTTTGGTGGGTGAGACATGTTGAATCCTACTTTACCCATAGGATCCATGGGACTGGTATATTCACCTACATTCGGTTGATTCTTATGGTAAAATGTATGTAGATATACATGGATCCTATGGGGTATAATGAACTCAAAGGGGCTTTTCGGGTATAATTGAGATCCTAACATGTGCCAAGTAATTTTGTGGCTAATCACCCAACCCCCACGGCCTTGTAACCCCCTGAGGTTGATAAGGATTGAATAGCCGGCCATTTTTCTTGGAAACCGATGGTTAATAGGCCCTGATCATAAGGCCGGCTATTTCTGGGAGGGGGGGTACGTTAGGCGGGGGTTGGCTTACCAGTCATGATTACAGGGATCATAAAATGACTTCCTTTTTAGCGGTATCAAGCAATGCAAAATTAACATGTATGGTCATTTTGGAAGATTTCCTTTTATCTACTGTAACAGTGCATTGTTTGGGTGGGTAATACAATGACCCCTGTTTTATCATGGTGTGTCTATCTTCAGTGGTGCTCGCGAGATTTTATGAACGAAGGACAGTACGACCATTTTGGGGACATTTGGCTGAATTGGGCGGGTTGCAAAAAATGCACAGGATTTGCGAATGTCGTAATGCTTGAAAAAGTATCTTCTCTAGAGAACAACTTGATTAGAGTAACTTTGTCTAAAGTCAGGGAGGAGGAAAGATATGAATGAAATATTGAATGCTTTAAGTAGTGTATAGACTGAGGATCTTAATGGCCTATCAGTTACTAACAAGACATGAACAAAAACTAAAAACCTGGTTGTCTAGGGTATATATGGAATTATACAGGGAGACATATCTCCATCTGGAGGACTCCAGTCTGTCCGGGGGATCGCCGTGCCGAGAGGATCAAAGAGAGGTGTTTTCAACGGGAAAGGACTCGACTACTTCGGGTGCCTGTATCTGCCCGTCACAGAATCGTCACAGATGGACGCGGCTCGATGGATGAATGGAGAAATCCAGACGTCCGATGGCACGCCGGTCTCTTCAACATATCTTGCCCTCTCACTGACTACATTCTCGATCTGCGCATTCGTGCCAGGAATGTGTCGGAAAACATTGCCCACCCGGAAGTCAACGTTCAGTCTCTGACCCTGGGCATGCAGATAGATGGAGTCGGGGCGGTTGCAGAAGTGAGAGACGGCAGCGGCACTTGGGATCACCACGCGAGATGGGACTGGGTCGTAGTCGACGACAACGCACCAGAGTGCTGTCGCAGAAGGGCAAGATCCGTCGGGCAGGCGTACGACTCTGATGTCATCTGGAAGGAACTGGGTGTACTACCGGAGATACATGAGATCGGTGTCCTCCTCTGCTTACCCAATTATATGGGGATTAAAAGAACCCATTGTACCGATCCCTATTAAACAAACCAGTAAAATGGCAAGTAAAAAGGTTTTTTTTCGTGGCTCAGGCCTTGTAAATGGGTAACTGGGGTTATAACCGGGACTTGTTTCCAAGAGGAACTTCCTTTTCTAGGGACTTCTTTTCAGGTCCCATGTTAAAATTCGGGGGTGTACCAATCAATGGTATTCTAGTTGGTGGTTTCAAATATGTTCACCCTTACTGGGGGAAATGATCCAGTTTGACTAGTATTTTTCAGATGGGTTGAAACCACCAACTAGTTACAATTTCACCCTTCTAAATCAACCACTCCTTTTATTCAAATGATCGCTGCTAATCTCATAACCCATAGGATCAATGTATGGTATATTTATACCTACATATACCAAGTAAACATATACTAGTTGAAACCACCATTCCATCAAAAACTGAATGGGACCTACCAATGGACCCCTAAGGAAGTTGCGATCGGGCTATTAGATTCTCAGGTTTTTTCAGGGTCCGTGGACCGTGCATGGGTCCGACCGTTCGAGATTTCTTGGAACCATATATTTATAACTAGTATTGTATGTATTGATTTGTCCAAGTAGTCTACCCTCTGCAGATGGATCTTCGTTTGCATCGTGCTTGGCGGATCTTGAGATATCAGTTGGACCGCCCAGTGGGTGGAAGAAGATTTGACAGGAGGGTTAAGCGTCTTGAAAGATTTACGCCACCACCGACCACTAACATGGCTAGCTGGAACATCGCCATTTAAAATGTTAGATACATCTTCCAATGTTTGGCTGGGTGGTGGTTTTAAACATGTTTTATTTTCACCCCTATTTGGGGAAGATTCGATAGTTCTCCCAGAAGTGTCCAACTCACATCGTGGGGGGCGCCCCCCTCCCCCCCCCTCCCCTCCCTTAC
>DF244026.1:12500-26062 GCA_000507305.1 Breviolum minutum Mf 1.05b.01 | reverse complement strand
CTACTACTACATACTACTACTACTACATAAACTACTATTCCTCCTCTTCCTACTACGGGCACGACGACCACGAAGACCACTACTACTACTACTGCTACTACTACTCCTCCTGCTGCTGCTACTACTACTACTTCTACTACTACCACTACTACTACTACTACTACTACTACTACTACTACTACTACTACTACTACTACTACCCGAATCATACCCGAATCATACCCGAATCATAGCCGAATCATACCCAATCGGCCCAGGGTGGCCAGAGTCAGGTTAGTTCAGTTGGTAGTGCGCAGGGCCTGTAAAGCTTAGGCTCCAGGCCCAATTCCCAGCCAGTGCTGATATGAAGGTTTTCGGCGCCGCGAATCATACCCGCGAATCATACCCCGAATCATACCCCCGAATCATACCCCCGAATCATACCTCAAGTCAAACCTTTCCCTCCGGGCACGGATTAAACGGAAATAGCCATATATTTCAATGATTACCATGATTACCATAGCCATAGCCATAGTAACTGAGTCCAAATATCTGCAGGCCGCGCAGGCCGCCAAGGCCACCGAGCTTGAAGCTACCGCGGAGGCTCCGAAAAAGATGCAGGAGATCAACGAATGGATCGGTTGGTTCGGATGGAAGTCCTGGGACGGAAGTGGACGGATGGATCAATGGTTAGGACTAGGATCAATTGTTTTTTTTCACCTACTTGTTTTTTTTTGGGGGTTTATTGGGGTTATTATAACCTGCTTATGAACCTTTTTACTAACTTCCAACCGGGACATCCAAGTTGGTTCATGTGAGCAGTAAGCAAAAACTGTCGGAATCTTTGGTTTATATATAGGGCATCATTTATATAACCCAGTTTATATTGGGAATTATTTCATAAGCCAATTATTTCAGGATCGCTATGAACCAATCAGTTTAATAGAATGCCGTAAGGGTTTTGAACGTTTCTCATTTGTTGTTTTGGGAAGTTGTAATGGTTAAGGCCTTTGGGGTCATTCAATGCCACCCATGTTTTTGAGTTTTTTTTTTTGGGGGGGGGTAGGGGTCCCGGGGTGATTCAAAGTTGATGCGAAAATGTATGGTAATGAAGTTTGGGGGGTTTGGTAATATGATGCCCCCAGGGATCGGCTGGGGAATCCCCGGGATGACTCTGACAGATGTTTTTTGGACTTGGTTTTTGAACGTCTCATAGGATAGGCAATCAAAGGAGTTAAAAAGACGACCTCTTGACAGGGGCTTAACATGAATTTCATTTGTGGTGCCATCATGCGCAACCACCAGATGTGAACATTGAAAGATTTAACCCATGTTCAAATCATGATCTTGTATCTTTGGTTGGGGCTGTGCAACTTCTCACTCGCAACAACTTTGGTATGACTATAGATAGGGCGAACTGTACGTTCTGCGCACATGACGAACCATGAAACAAATTCCTGATGCTTTCAGGAGCCATCGTTGCGGCAACTCGAGCATGCTTGGATGTCAAAGCAGAAAGACAGAAAGCAGGAAAGTATGGAAGCCTATAGCTACAGCAACTCAGCTTCCTAAGTCTGTTGGATGATTTTTCATATGTAATGAACTCTGATTCTTTGGCAAGCAAGTCTTTGGACTGAGGAAAAACCTGTGGCGGATGGGTCAAGAAGAAAGATAAAAGGTGACTTAGAGTCAGGGCAGATGAGATGGGTGAGGATTTGAACTCTAAGTTGTTAGATCCCAAAATGCAGGCATCTCTAAGTAAATCAATTTTTCAACCACTGGGTCTATAGATTCGTTGGGATTCAACCGCTGGGGTGTTGGCAAGCCGCAAAGAGAGGATTGATTCAGGTTCAGGAATTGATGCATGTAATATGACCACATACATATCATCTCTGTACTGTAGCATATACTTATTGAAAAAAAACATACACCAAAATGGCAAGAATCTTACGAACTTCTCCGGGAAGCATCAGCACCAGTATGAGAACTGAACGAAACTCTTATATCAGTCTAGGATTTTAATGCTGCTTGCAGTTTTCTTCAGCCCAACGACGGCGCAGGCGGGGTTTTATCTTCCGCTGGCGATGGAGCGTTGTGCTACCCTGAGTGTTCAGTGTGTTGCACCAATCACCAGCTGAACGAGACCTGTGAACAGCTGTGAATGGAAGATGATGCAAACAAATGCTTCTTGTATTTTTGGAATTTTAGCAGTTCCAAGTTTCAAAGATGTGTTTTTTTCTCCAACAGCAGCAGGGTCTCTGTTTATATAGGATTGGGATGGGTTCCCAACAAGAGCTGGGTTTGAAGGATTCCGGACATGTCAGGTCCGAAGGTTCTGTTCGGTACGATTTTCGCTTCAACAGTTGCAATAAAAACAGTGTCTTGTACGTAGGAGTTCCTCCAAGGAGCAGGACATTCGCCCATCCACCATTCTGTAGGTGGCCACGGGGACATTTTTCTTTGCCTTTTTCGTAATTTCCACGTCACAAAATGGGGGGATGACATCACCTTTGCTGTTGGGCCATTGTTTCGGTGGGGTGGGGGCCCAACCTCAGCCTGTGGATATCACACCGTGGACCCTTGGAGCGAGCTTCGCCAAGGTCCTTCCAGTGAGTTTAGGTGGAAGGCCTTCGCCTCGAGGTGTGCAGCATCGCTTTCGCTTTTCCGATGTGACCACGGTATCTTTGGCGATCCAATTTTTGCTACCAAGGTGATGCCCCCGAGCCGATGGTTATACATGGAGTTATAGGGTTATAACCCTTATATAATAGATGGCCCCTAACATACATGGGGTAGGGCTGCCTGGGGGTTATTTCACCAGCTATAAATGTATGTTTTTTCTTTTTTTGGAATCGGTGGGTCTTTCGGTTGACGCATTCGGGCTGAGGAGACTGGCTTTGGTGCCCTGCCTGATTTCATTGGCAAACGGACCGTGTTTCCAGATTCCGAGGACGAAAAAAGGGATGCAGAATAGCGGCATAGCTGCTGCAAGCCATGATGGGTTTCTTTCCCCAGCTGGTGGGGAAGAGTCAGGTGAGAGATGTTTAAACTGCCCAGTTGCTAGTTAGATTTTCGATATTCTTTTGAAATTTCTTGGATCTTCCGATGATTGCCTTGAATCATTGTCACCTCTGCATTTACTTCAATTTATCTTACAAAGCCAACTGAAATGTGTAGATTTCTCATACCCGAAGGACAGTGACAATAATGACCTCCTTCCTTTGGTGATGACATGGGAATGATAGTACCCTCCAGGGAAACATTAGAGATCTCTCCATATGTATAAAATTATATATTATGACTCATGACTCTATACTTATGATATATAGATATATAGATCCATACATATCCTTCTTTGGAAAAGGAACATCATTTTTAGAATTGCCTTGTTTCACCAAAATCAAGTTAGGTTTAAGAGATGTACTGTAAATCTGCTGCATTTTTGCCTTGCAGCCGGTGTGGTGTAGCTGGTCTGATCTTGTTGGGAGCGACCATGGCGTGGATTCCGCCGAAACGAATGGTGAGGGGCTTAGGTGGGCATGGGGGACGTTGAAGTTCTGTGATGAGTTCTGCTGTCCTCAGCCCCCGGTAAAGTGGGAGTGGTATGAAACGTATTTGCACTACAAAATCTTGATAAGATACTTGTAGTACTCCTACAAAGAACTAGTGTTAACTCGTGTTTCGAAGGGCACCAGGAAGATGGAACGGTGCAACCCCCTCTTGGGTCCATGAGTCCATCAGCTTTGAGGGATTTTTGATTTTTCCACTTGGGACTTTTCGGGGTCCAAAACTCCAAGTGAAATATGACAAACAGCTTTTTTCTTCGAAAAATGGTTTCACTTTTCCAATTCTTGCGCCTTGTTCCTACTAAAAAACCCAACTTGTTTGTTTGTTTGTTTGCTTGCCTGCGTCTTTCTTTCTTAAGAGACGCACAAACAAATGTTTTGAATCAGGTTTGCAGCCATGATCGCACACAATACCTTTTTCCACCTTCCACGGGTCCCAAGGTTGTAAGATTTGGATGAAATTTCTTCGAGTTTCTGGCAAGAACAAGTTTTGAACTGCCAGAATTTGTGAATGTTAAACACTACATGATGAGGATGAGAAGTAGGCATTCAAACATTTAAAACTGCCGAACTTTGCTGTTTGTTTGTTGCTTCTGGCAGCACATATTTCCCAGCCAAAAAATGCCACCCCCCAAAAAAACCACCCTCTCAACCATCAATGGTTGGGGGATGGCCACCCTCGATGATTTTTCGATCAAAGATGGACCCAAGGTTGGCAAGCAGCCTGACCCAAGAAGCTTGAAGGCAAGGCACCATGAATTGGACCGATGGGAGGGATGTGAATCGAACCCTAAGTGAAATTTGAAGGTCCTATAGGGGGGTTGTCCCCAAAAAATCAAACCCAGTACATTTTGGTCACAACACCAATATTATTGTCGCTCAGGATTTTTTTTTTCAAAAACAAGGCCTTGTTTGTTACCACGAGTTTTTGCGTTGATTTTTGTTGTTACAAAACGCAAAGCTGGAAAAGGGGTTGAAACAATGGCTCGCCTGAAGGGGAAAATGGCGGTGAAGAAAACCTTCGAAAGCACCGCTTGTGTTTTGCTCATTTGAGAAAGCAGGAGGCCTTTGAAGAAAAGTGCCATCGCCAAAGCAGAAAGAATCACAAGATTTTTTTGACTTCTTGAACGACTTGAAACATGCAAAGATCTGTTATTTTAGAAACAAGTTGTAAATTGCTTTGACCTCTTTGATCAAAAGCTGAGATCACATCAACCAATCACCTGAAACACGCGGAAGGATTCATTTTGGACCAAAAAACTCCCAAAAAACACCTCACCACTCCACTATTAAGTTTTTACATCCCAAAAGTGAGTTTTGATGGATTTTGTCTCGAACGGTATGAAGAATTTCCAGTATAGACTTTCTAAAATTGAAATTCTATCACTTGAAAAATTGGGGAAAAAACAAAGACACACACACTTTAAGTTCACACACTTTTGTGTGTTGTGCCAGTTCTACATGGCCTCGTGACAGTGACACTACAATTATTGGCTCAGTCGCCGTCGCTGCATGGATCGTGATGATAGTGGCAGCGGTGCAGCGGAAGAAGGGCGTATAGAGCTTGAGGTGCTAAGCATCAGTGGCGAATGCATTTTGACATTGAATGTAGCAGAGTCCATGCTTGGTCGTGATTTGTGGAATTTGATTTTGAGCAAAGTTCCATCCAAGCCGGGCCTTCAGTTGCTTGTGTCCCATACTTCAAGGCTATCGCTGAATGAAAGTCTGCAACAACAAGGACTCGGGGGTCAACGGGCACAGGTGTCAGCTACTTACATGCCCGTCAATTTGCATGCTGCCTGGCGTTTTGCCCACGGAGGCAACGTCGAGGATGAAGAGTTTTCGTTGAATGGGATTACGAAAGTGACAGGGGTCGATGAAGTAACATCTGCCTTGCTGCACAATTTGCCCGAGAGCCTTCGCACCTTGACATTTGCACAGCATTTCAATCAGGGACTTCATCATGTGAGATTACCAGCAGGCCTTCAAACTGTGACTTTTGGTTACCATTTCAATCAGAGCCTTGACAACGTGACATGGCCAGCAGGCCTGCAAAGTTTGACTTTTGGAGGTCGTTTCAATCAGAGCCTCGACAATGTGACATGGCCAGCAGGCCTTCGAAGTCTGACTTTTCAAGGAGACTTCAATCAGAGCCTGGACAAAGTGACACGGCCACCAGGCCTGCAAAGTTTGACTTTTGGAGGTCGTTTCAATCAGAGCCTGGACAATGTGACATGGCCAGCAGGCCTTGAAAGTTTGACTTTTGGGCAAGACTTCAATCAAAGTCTCGACAATGTGACATGGCCAGGAGGCCTTCAAAGTTTGAATTTTGGGTTCCGCTTCAATCAGAGCCTGGACAACTTGGAATGGCCAGCAGGTCTTCAAAGCCTGACTTTTGGGCCAAACTTCAATCAGAAGCTGGACGACGTGACATGGCCAGCAGGCCTTCGAAGTCTGACTTTTCAAGGAGACTTCAATCAGAGCCTGGACAATGTGACATGGCCAGCAGGCCTTGAAAGTTTGACTTTTGGGCAAGACTTCAATCAAAGTCTCGACAAGGTGACATGGCCAGGAGGCCTTCAAAGTTTGAATTTTGGGTTCTGCTTCAATCAGAGCCTGGGCAACGTGAAATGGCCAGCAGGCCTTCAAAGTTTCACTTTTGGGCAAAACTTCAATCAGAGCCTGAACAACATGACATGGCCACCAGGCCTTCAAAGCCTGACTTTTGGGCACAGCTTCAATCAGGGCCTGGACAAGGTGACATGGCCAGCAGGCCTGCAAAGTTTGACTTTTGGAGGTCGTTTCAATCAGAGCCTCGACAATGTGACATGGCCAGCAGCCCTTCAAAGCCTGACTTTTCACGGAATTTTCAATCGGAGCCTGCACAACATGACATGGCCACCAGGCCTTCAAAGCCTGACTTTTGGGCACAGCTTCAATCAGGGCCTGGACAAGGTGACATGGCCACCAGGCCTTCAAAGCCTGACTTTTGGGCACAGACTTCAATCGGAGCCTGCACAACATGACATGGCCACCAGGCCTTCAAAGCCTGACTTTTGGGCCAAACTTCAATCAGAAGCTGGACGACGTGACATGGCCAGCAGGCCTTCGAAGTCTGACTTTTCAAGGAGACTTCAATCAAAGTCTCGACAAGGTGACATGGCCAGCAGGCCTTCAAAGTTTGACTTTTGGGCAAGACTTCAATCAAAGTCTCGACAAGGTGACATGGCCAGGAGGCCTTCAAAGTTTGAAATTTGGGTTCTTCTTCAATCAGAGCCTGGACGTGCAATGGCCAGCAGGCCTTCAAAGTTCACTTTGGGCAGAACTNATCAAAGTCTCGACAAGGTGACATGGCCAGGAGGCCTTCAAAGTTTGAAATTTGGGTTCTTCTTCAATCAGAGCCTGGACGTGCAATGGCCAGCAGGCCTTCAAAGTTTCACTTTTGGGCAGAACTTCAATCAGAGCCTGGACAACGTGACATGGCCACCAGGCCTTCAAAGCCTGACTTTTGGGCACAACTTCTATCAGAGGCTGGACAAGGTGACATGGCCAGCAGGCATTCAAAGTTTGACTTTCATTTGCAAGATTCAAAGTCTGCAAGACCCAGAGGCGTTGCCAGGGTCATTGGGTCACTTGTCGATTTGCGGGATGTCACTGAAATGTTGAACCGCCAAAGGGTACAGTGTCACCATGCGCCTTCAAACAAAAGGCGGCGGAAAGGAAGGCGGCGAAAAGGAATTCAATCATTTCCCCAAATGCCATTATATAGTTGGGTTCAGGAATTAGGATGGTGATGACCATTGATTATGATTTATGATGATGATTACTATTGTATACTATTGTCATTGTTCTTGTTATTATTATGGTTAATACTATAGCCGTCATCATCATGCTCATCATCATCATCATCATCATCATCATCATCATCATCATCATCATCATCATCATCATCATCATCATCATCATCACTATGAATATTATTATTATTATTATTTATTATTATTATTATTATTAAAATTATTGTTATTATTATTACTATTATTATTGGACACACTGAGAAAAACAGTTCGCGAGGTTGCAAAATCCAATCTTGCGAGACATTTTGTTCATGTGGAGTCACTCGAAATGTGTGTTCGTTTTTTGTGGGAGAAAGGAACGCCTCCTTTTTTTTAGTCCATTTTATTTGTTTTCAGCTGAGGCAACCACTTTCAATTTGGAAAGCTTAAAATCTATACGGTTGGAATACTAAATATATGACCAACTGTAAGTGTGTTTTCTTTAAGGGAAGGGTACCCGAACTTTGAGAACTACATATTCAGACTGTGGATTCCGTTTGAAATGCGGCGCGAAAACAATCGTGAATGTGTATGTATTTTATCCGTGGTAATTAATCCGAGAAATGGTTCAGCAGGATTTCAGCCATCAGCAATACGATACCAATAGCATAGTCAGCCGGATGCAGTCATGAACCAACAAGGTACACTTCCTGAAACTAACATCTCGCACCTGCAAATTGATGCTTAGGGAAGGCGCAACAAATACAGTTGGGAACCTTGCAAACTGCTGGTTTATATGGAGAAATTCACATCTTCAAGGTAATGAATTGACCTTGATCATTTATAGGGGATCTAAGAACTACCAAATCCACCCAGCGAAATATAGGCATGATGGATCCAAACCTGAACCAACAGATTTCCCTGAGTTTTTCCGCCAACTCAGATGCCTGATTTGGCCGCGAAGCGTGCCGGGCTACCAGAAGGCGAACCTGATGGGAGAAGGGTTTCTTTTTGAACTTGAAATTAGTTCCAAATTTTCGTTTCTTGCATAATCATATTTGAGTGGAGCATGATTTGTTTGCTTGGAAAGAATCAAGTTACTAATATGACAAGCGATAAGGGTGCTGACCTCACAAATTATCCGTTTGATCCACGGAAGAATGGCGTGATTCCATTTTTTCCCTTGAGACTGAACAGAGTTCCAACTGAATCCGACCGCAGTGTGATGCTGTATTGGAGAAATTTTAATCTCAGTTTGATCGGATTTTGCACGAATTTGGGATGACCTAGTAGGGAATGAGGGAATGAAGGGTTTATGATCAGGATTCAATCCTGCAACTAACAGACAGGTTGGGAATGTGAGTGGGATATTCGCCACCAGCGAGTCTACTACTTCAATCGAAAGACCGAGGTGCCGCATTTTGTGTGTGCGAGTGTGTGTTTTATGTTTTGTGGTCAAAATGTATATGTGTCTCCAGACTGTCAAGCACCAAAGTCTTTAAACATCGAACGGTGGTGATGTGTTTTTTTTTGAGAAAAATATCCCTAAATTTCAGATTCAAAAATCCTCGAGTTCGCTTTCAAAAAGAAATGCGTTTCACCTTGACAAGTGATGACTTTACTTGACAGCAGATGAATCTTATCATCCTTTCACGGTGTTTGACAGTGGTCCTGGATTTCCATGTTTGACCCCCTTGGAAGTTCAAGCAAATGGATGATATCATGGCTCATCACAGATAGTCCCTGACCTAAGACTTTTGAGGGTGTGAATTTCTGCCTGGAATCCACGAAAAAGGTTTAGACTCCCTTCAGCAATTTAGACCTAAGGTTTACCTGTTTAGCAGAAACATATTTCCCGCTGAGTTGAAATACCACTTTCCAAATACCACACATTTCCTCTAAGATGTGGCAGCAGAGGGAGAACATAAAGTCGAAAAAAAACAAAAAAACTCAAGACCCACTTGAGCAGTTCACAGCCCACAGCGGTTGGTTATTTGATAAAGGTGGCGAAAAGTTTCTCCCCAGTCACATGGTGATTCTTTCCTTTAGCCATGGTAAGGATCCTGAAAAAACCATCCAAAATTTCATGGAATGTCACGGGTCGGTTTTGTCTAAATGGATACCTTCCAATGGTCTCTATTAGCAAACCAGTCATTTTCCCTCCAGGAAACTAACATATCCCACCTTGGAAAAAGGACAATCATCTTCAAAAGCACCCTGGTAGGGGATATGTCAGTTCTTTGGAGGGTAATAAAGTCTGTATGGTTTCATATGTTGATACTAAGTTTAGATGTATGGATCATATCTTATTGAGTAGATACTGGCTAATTAGTCTTGCATTCATTTAAGACCTTACTCACTAAAGAACACAGAAGAAAACAGGTGTCTCACCAACTACCTTTTGCACATTTGATCACTTGATCCTTGGATTCTTCAACACATGAAGATCACCTGTTCCTCACCCCTGATACTTCCCTGTTCTTGAAGGAACGGACCTGGAAATGTCCGGTAGCTCCCGTTGCCGTCATGGAGGCAAAACGCATCCGGGTAGTGGGAGGACAAAACCAGATTCCAGATATTGTATCTTGCAAACCAGTCGAGTGGAAGGTCGTTTATCCCAATATTTGTGCTAGCTTTAATACACATCCCAAGCTAGTGGTTTTGCAGCAACATTATGTGCGTGTGTTGGAATCCACTTGGTTGGTGAATGCCCAGTTGTTCAAACCTTTTTCCCCCTGCTAAGAACATGTTTTCAGAACAGAAATTACAATCCGGTCCTTAAAACTAACAGCTTGCCCCTGAAAATCAATGGTTTGAAGATGAAATTTCCTTTTGGGGCCCGACCTATTGTCAGGGGCTTTTGCTGTGAGTTTTAGGTAGGGTAATTTGTTTTCCTCAGTTGTTCAGATGAAGTCCCGTTTGCTGGAATACCCAGGCGGGGGGCTTAGTCGAAAAATCATGAATTTCTAAGTTATTTAATTCATGTTCATTGTTTGGCGAAATCAGTGAAATGTGGATTTTTGCAGAACTCTTTAGAGTTCAGTAAGATGAAAATACAGACTGAAAGTGTATACACATAATATAAGGATGCACTCAAATTAATTCTTATCAGTCAAAGCAATTGACTTTTTGTGGGACCAGAGGTATATCAAGATTTCACTAAGTTCCAATCTACTGAAGGTCTTTTTATTTTGGGGGACCTGCTGGATGCTCAAATCCGTGAAGTGTGTCTCATTTTATGCTATCGGGGTACCCTGCCCAATTAGACATGGGAGTGGTCTTAGGTTTCCTACTGTTGATGGCTGAAATCCTGCACCACCTGGGATGTATGAAACCCTATTACCTATGAACTGGTGCAGGATTTCAGCCATCAACAGTACGTCCGTTATAATAATATGCTCGTTTTTGGGGAGTCCTCCAAGCAGAACTTTTTTCCAGGTGGTGGAAGCTGCGCCGTGGCAGCAATCTCTCTCGCTTCAGGATCGCAAGCCACCTGCGACTTTTCGCTGTGTTTTACCTTAGAGGGCTGGAGGTTTGAGACGGCTGAAATGAGAATACAGAATACATCGTCTTTAGCATTATTTCGGTGAAGGTTTCACACATGAGTTTTTTTTTGGGGGGGGGCATGGTATTGTATACCCCTCAAAACTAAGTGGGTAAAGAATCTAATTCTAATCTATTCATGTTTTTATGAAGGTGGATTCCTCCAAGAAAGTTACAACACACCCCTGGATGGTCCACCCAACAAAAATACGCCCTACCCAACTATGATTCAGGATTCCCTTGGAACAGCCTTTTTCGGAAAGGTTTGGTTTAGGGGTGGCACGTTCCAGTTCGGTGTGTTGTTTCACAACCTTAGAATTCCGTGACCCGTGACCCCATGTGGGTGTTTCCGAAAATAGAGGTACCCCAAAATGGATGGTTTATAATGGAACACCCTTATTAATCCATGGATGATTTGGGGGGAAAACCCACTATTTTCGGAAACATCCATGTACTTCCATAGTGAAGAACCCAGTGACGTTCACAGGCACAGGCTCAGCTTTTTGAGGTGTGCTTTTTTTTTAAACGAAAAACCGCTGGGGGTTGGGAGGTTTGAGGGAAACACAATTTCTTCCTTCCTTTGCCTTAGATGACATGGGACAAAAAGGGGGGTTACATCAAGATTACATCAGATTACCTATATATATATTTATACATATATATCTCAGTTGTTTTTTTTTGACAGTTCATCACAAGTCTGACCGCGAAGGTTTTGGAAACAACCATGTCTTTTTTTTTCGGGGTATAATGCGTAATGATCACGTTATCATCACGGACTTGTTGTTTTTGAAGATGCCGGGATGCCCGGATGCCAAAAACATCAGGAGAGTCGATTTCAGCTCCCTCCAAAAAAAACTGTAGCTGATTTTTGCACCCCAAAGGTGCCCGCATATTTGGTGTTTGTCCAAATCTCCCTGGATTTTGAAGTTGATGAAAACAAAATTGGGATTTCTGAGGACGTTTTTTTTTGAAGGTCAACCGTCTGGGATTTTTGTTGGAAAAATCTGGGAAACCAATTCTGCGGGGGATAAAGCCTACCGAGCTCAAGTGGAGAGGCAGATTTTTTGCTCAAAAAACAGGCCACCTGCAACATTTCACTGTTCAAACGTGCGGAGAAGAGATTCCGCATTTCGGCAGGTCATGTTCCATGAGTTGGAGATTTTGTCTGCCGAGGCGTGTTGTATGATGGATGTCAAATTGATGTCATCACTTTTGTTTCTTCAAATCAGATGCTTATAGCTACCAAGATCTTCAGACCCTGACCCTTCAGCCCATGTCACTGCCAGGATGCTTCGAGAAAGGTGCCGCAATGCATGCATCGCAAAGTGAGATTCCTTCTGACAGGTTTGCACATTGAAGATTCACTCAGCCTTGACAGGACAAGCACACGGCTCTCATCGAGATGGTAAAGGCTGATCGTAAGCAGTTTGTCAAGGGACCTTCAAGTCTAACATGGAATACCCTTTTCTCCCATAATCATAGAAGTGGAACATGCCGGTATTTGAAAGGTGGACCTACTATTGGAGATACACCCATTTTTTATTTCCACCATGATTATGGGAGGAAGTGTAGAAGTCTTTCCCTTTTCCTACTTCCTTTCTTGAATTTGAAAGCTTGATGGCTTGACTGTCTATGAGGCATTGAATCACCTGGCTGATCTCCGTTGGCCAAAGACGCGTGGCATGTGGTTCCTCCCGGCTGAATTGGAGGCACCCCAAAAGTTTGACATAGATTATATATCATGTTATGAGGTGGTAGTACATGTTAGTATCTATCCCCGATACTCTCCCAAATGGTACCCAACTTTTCCCTTTGAGTTATGAGTTATGAGATCAAGATTTGTTGTAGAATATTGGGTATGCATATCCATTTACAAACAATTACATTTTAATATATAATTAAATCGTACTTGGTTCACTTACAAGTCTCCATATCAGAGTCAACGAAACTGCAGGAATCCCCAGAAGCACCCGATTCTTTGCTGTATTTTTATTCCTTGGAGGCTGCAACTGTTTCGTCAACACGTGGAGGCGAGGTTGAATCAAGTTTCTCCCGTCTGAGTTCCACGCATTTTTTTGTTGGTACCCTAACAACTGGCTGATGACACACTCTTCAGGACAGCTCTCATTGGAGGCACCGGTGGGATTCGATGACAAAATTCTGGATTATATATATTTTTTCTATAAATGTGAGTGGTTGCTGCCAGGCATCTCAGCGTTTTCCCTATGAATCTCCGTCCGTTGAGGACCTGATGTTTTTTTTTGGTTGACATGGATGATATTTTCCGAACGCCATCACAATTCGGTTGGCGAACTTTGAGGATTTGGAGGATTGGGTGGAACAGAAGCTGAAGCGTCGCAAGGTGTGGGAAGTTGGTACCTCTAAAATTCTCCCATAAACCCTTGGTTTAGTGGAAAATGCCTGTATTTGAAAAGTAACTTACTCCGTTTGGTTGAATTACCACGACTTTGCAGGTATTGGTGTTGGGAAAAATTCAGAAGTCCCTAACAAAAGAGCGAATTGGAGATACACCTAGGGCTGTGCACAGTTGGGTCCTGACTGTTAACATTTGGTCAAGGTCGGTAGCAATGGATGCGCCCTTGGATCTATACAGATATATATGTTGTTACCACAATCTCCATTAGATGGTTAATATTTTTTGTTTGGGGGTGACACATGTGTAGCAAAAAAAAAGTGT
>DF244026.1:0-10000 GCA_000507305.1 Breviolum minutum Mf 1.05b.01 | reverse complement strand
ATGTGGATCATCGTCATTACTTGCTACGGAGATTGATACCACAGATATTACAGATATTCAATCAGATTCGTTGACGTCAGATTCTAGCAGCAACAAATGTGGCTTTGTTGATTTGGATTTGGATCTTGGGTCATTGGGCGGTCGTGGTGGCTATGAAATACCAATGAAAAAGGCTGCAAGATTTTCATCGATGGGTTCAATGAATTCAGTGGACTCATTTGACTCACAATCGCACTCATCACAATCACAAGTCCGTTTGATTTCTGGTGGTGCTTCTGTATCTGGCAGACGAGAACATGCCACACCCAGTATGGAAAACCATTTTTTGTGGATTCAGAAACTGAATCTTCTGTTGATTGTAGCAATGAATGCAAACGTAGACGTCTTTGACACTTGACGGTCACATGATCAACGAAAAAAAGAGCTGAACTTTATTCAAATTGAACAACAGTGTTCTTTTGTGACAACATGGTAGTCAAGAGCAGGTGCTGGACGATGTGAATGGTTCCCATGGTAGCGTGCTGGAGGATGAATGATTCTCAGGGGCAGCGTGCTGGAGGGGAAAGGTTCTCATGGTCAGAGTGCTCGAGGATGAAGGACTCTCAGGGGCATCGTGCTGGAGGGTGAAGGGTCTCAGGGTCACCGCGCTGGAAGATGAAGGGCTTTCAAGGGCAGCGTGCTGGAGGATGAAGATGTCGTAAGGGCAGAGTGGTGGAGGACGAAGGGTTCTCAGGGGCAGAGTGCTGAGGATGAAGGGTCCCAGGGGCATCGTGCTGCAAAATGAAGGGTTCTCAGGGTTAGCGTGCTGCAGGATGAAGGGTTCTCAGGGGCAGAGTGCTGGAGGATGAAGGGTCTCAGGGTCAGCGTTCTGGAGGATGAAGGTTCTCAGCAGCAGAGTGCTGGAGGATGAAGGGTCTCAGGGTCAGCGTTCCGGAGGACGAAGCTGGAGGATGAAGGGTCTCAGAGGCAGAGTGCTGGAGGATGAAGGGTCTCAGGGTCAGTGTGCTGGAGGATGAAGGGTTCTCAGAACCAGCGTGCTGAAGGATGAAGGGCCTCAGGGTCAGCGTGCTGGAGGATGAAGGGTCTCAGGGTCAGCGTTCTGGAGGATGAAGGGTTCTCAGGGGCAGAGTGCTGGAGGATGAAGGGTCTCAGGGTCAGCGTGCTGGAGGATGAAGGGTTCTCAAGGGGCAGAGTGCTGGAGGATGAAGGGCTCTCAAGGGCAGCGTGCTGGAGGATGAAGATGTCGTAAGGGCAGAGTGGTGGAGGACGAAGGGTTCTCAGGGGCAGAGTGCTGGAGGATGCAGGGTTCACAAGGGCGGAGTGCTGGAGTGCACAAGGGGTTTCAAGGGCTTGGTGCTGGAGGGTTTTGATTTCATTTTGTATGTCATAATGATTCGCAAGAGCCTTCGCTGGAGGCATGCGTAAGCTGGCTCAGAAAACAACACAAATATATTTGTACGTTTAACTTAAATCATACAATGTACAACCAACCGGTATGATTATAATCATTGAATGAAACTATAAGTTACGATACTTTCAATGTTTATTCAACAAATAATAAACACGTTCGTGTTCCGTGTTACTGTTAAGTTACGATTAGTTTTGTGATTCAAGTCACATCATCCAATCTTTGCAATGGCGAGCGTCAGTCATCCTGTTATGACACCTGTGTGCTTGTTTGAATTCGATCCACGAAACCTTTTGGAGAAGAGTAATGACAAACAAGCAGTTACCAAGTATGTGGTCTACAGGACTGATACATAAAGCCAAACTTCATGACGTTGAATTGTTTGTGTTTGAATTGTTATGCGTTTGGTAAGGTATGCAAAGAGTGTTGCAACTGCAAGATGAGGCTGTACGTCTCCGTTTTGCAATCCAGCAGGATATGATGTGGCGTGCGTTATATCAGTGACTCTGACTTGTAATTCAGTGACTCTGACTTGTAGTTCATGTAAATGATGAAATCAGGAAAGCATACAAATGTACAATACAGTACATGATCTATCAGCTTAGTTTGTCATTGAACATGGTTTGGCCAAACAAGGTCAAATTCGCAATCACTTCCTCACAACTCACATTTCTCACAGACTGACAGACACTGAGACAGACTGACACCCAAATAAAGACATGAGAACTGAGAACACCAACAAAAAGGACATGGGACTGGAATATTAGATAGAAGTCTTCCACTTTCAGCGGTAATCGGTTACATTCATTCGGATGAGATTCAAGTGATTAAGGCATCCAGTGGATTGGAAGAAGTTGGTCTTCAACATGTCGCGTGCCGCCAGAGGATCCAAACTGGCAACAATCACAGAGGTCTTGTTTGAGATTGACATGAAGTTGTCTGATGCGAAACAAATAGTGGACAATGATACGTTGATGTGAGCGCAATATGAAGCTG
This sequence comes from Breviolum minutum Mf 1.05b.01, assembly GCA_000507305.1. Taxonomy (NCBI): domain Eukaryota; class Dinophyceae; order Suessiales; family Symbiodiniaceae; genus Breviolum; species Breviolum minutum. The sequence continues at coordinate 7,596 of DF244026.1, read as the reverse complement.
CATTTTTGGGGTGATGTTTGTAGCCTGTCATCCGAGCAGGTTTTGTTTGATGATGCTTTTACTGATTCATTGCTCTAAGAATTTTGATTTTTCATCTTGTTTAATTGCCTAGTATAGTTTTATCATTTGAGGCAATGTTATGCCAATCCACACCAAGCCACCAAAGACGATGGATCATATTGCTTTGAACGTGTGGAAGCTGGTCAATCAGCCTGAAGATAAACCCGATGCGTGGATGGATTTGTGTAACTCTGGATTCAAAGTGTGACAGTGTGACAGTGTGGCAGTGAGACGAGACAATGAATGTGACCAATGTGTTTGGATGTTGAAGTTGAAATTGGTATATTGTTCAAACAACAAGATGTGATCTTGTTGAAACAAGATTGTGGACAGTCAAGATGCCGCAATGGCGTATGCGATTGACCAACCAACACACTAGTTGGATTGTAGCAAAAACTTCAACGCGTGATCATGAATCATGAATGAAAAACATGTTTCTTTCTAAATAGGTGTAACTTCTAAGACTTGCCAAACGAAGATGATGTTCTTGTTTGGTTGACATATGCAGAATGTACAGTACCAGTGTTTTTTTGTAACATTGAACAATGTATGCAAGAGCGTGGTGCTGGAGCCCGTACTTTTCTATGTGATCAACAGAGGTGTGCTGGGGTCCCTTGCTTTTGGGTATTGAAATACATGTGTATACACAGGAGCATGATGCTGGAGGGTCCTTATTTTTGTTTCAGGGTTGATAGATTTTATGATTTTGATTTATTTGTTTTTAAATGTGGATGTACATGTCGTGGGTGTGGCGTGGAGGTTGACAGTAAGACTGTAGGTACGAACATATTTGATTCCGCATGTTATCAATCACCATTGCAGTATTGCACCAGTATCCACCAAAGAAAGACTATCGGGCCAATCCGAAGAACAACTATAAGTCATTTTGTTTGCCTGATTGCGTGACGGACTTTCACTGCTCCACTTTTGAATCTGAGTATATCTTAAGAGAAAGCAACTAGTGAATTGACAGTGATATATTCATAAGATTGCATAAGTAGTCTTCATGTAGAATACCACAATGTCTATTGGCTGTTGGGTACTGGATGTTTGAATGATTCTGGTCTCAAGATTGGTTCTACCAAGGCGACTGTTCCACGGAACAGATTCCTTTCTACATTTCTGGGGCTGCCTACAACTCGTTAGAGCATGACCTACCATGTCCAGCTTGGATGATTCCCGCATCATCGCCCGAGAAGCAACCAGCCCTTGTTCTCAGGTACACAGATGCATCTTCTTCACCGAACATGAAAGTTCCACCAGGTTGTTTCAATGTAGATGCAATGGACATGAAGTATGAACAATGCTTCTACAGGTTCAACAGCCATGCAGACACCAACGTGACAATCAAGATTGTTGAAGACAGGGTGTTTGTGGTTTTGGACCGCCAGATGTTGTCATTTGGCAATTCAAATGTGTTCAATCAATCCAACATGTTCATGTCAAAATTCTTTATCTCCTAAATGCCATGACATCGTAACGTTTTGATACGATCTTGGTTGTATCGGTTGTATCGTTGTGGGAAAGTAAATTACGAAAGCCCTTTGGCCTGTGGTGGTGGTTTCTTTTACGTACACTTTTACGTAATTGGATTGCTTGTTCACAACTGCTAGTCGCATTCGCTAGATCATCGGACCACTTTTGGAAATCAACATGATTGTGGTCGTTTTAAAGCTTTAAAGTTGATTTTATGTTCGAAGTTCTTCGCCATCATCTGCAATGGTGGATTTCACATTCGTCGTTCTTTTCTGTAGATATTATAAGGTAAAGATTCGGTTCATTTCGAAAGATCTATGCTAGTCAAATCACCCATGCTTATGGACTCACAATATTAAATTGCAATATATTGTACATAATAAAGCATGCATATAATTGCTTATTTACATGTAATTATTGAAATGGGTGGAAAGGATACAATACAACGAAGGGACATGATCCACATACCCTCAGACAAACAGAGATTGACTGACATACCCCACCGATAGATATGTTCAACAGCAACCATCTACCACATCTACAGTTCGATACTGGACTTACCATGATGTGGATATGGTTGAAATGAGTTCAAGTAAGTAGAATTAAAGAATGACGCTGTGCCTTAAAAATCATCTAGTGTATGCGAACCTAAGGTGTAATGTACCATACCGGGCACAACGCCCATCACCAACCGTCACATAAGCTTCATTCATATACCTAGTACGACTAAGGCCTGGTGAAGAGATCAAAAAGAAACGTGGCAATGCAGGTGATGTGGTTGCTCTTGACGGTGATAACGAAGGACAGCGCATGACGGCAAACAAAAAGGCTCGTTTGACTGAGGGTGCCCTCGGAACAACAGTCTTTGATGTTGGGGCTCATGCTGCCATTGGCAGTATCTTTGAAGCATCGGCTACTGAGACAACTAGGTCAGGGAGGGAAGCTCATCGTGGCTTGCAGAGTGAGAAGATTGCCAAGCATTTGTTCAAGTGATTTGTTCACTTGACTTAATCGTACTACCACGCAACTTGCAATGCATGATGAATGCATGCCATTGTTCACAAGTTTTGACTGAGGTAGTATCATCTACAGCGTTGTTTTGCTTGGGATTCACGAAAACAGAGCTTCTACTTCAAGTTCATTCTTTCGATATGATATATACTTTTTAGATATGCTGGAAACAACTAACCGAAGTCGGTTTGGATTGGCTGAGACGTTTTTGCACGACGGGTATGCATTATACACGATAAAACGTTCACCGTTTAGTAAAATAAAAAATCGACAATTGTTTTCCGAGTTTTCTGTTTTACAGGTGGCCCAATACGATAGTACAGGGTTGTAACGAAACCTTCCATAGACCACCTTATCTACTGCCTCAGTTGAAACATTGTGGAGTGGATCATGGTGCGGTGTAAAGTATCAAGGTATCGTTACTTCCAATCTTTTGCTGTCGGCACTTGCCTAGTGCACCTCTCAAAGTGCATTGTGCATGGATAGCAAACACTTACGGGATGTGGAGTGGAGTCGAGGAAGACAATTGCTTAGCTGCTTAGTTGGGTTGGCTTGTGCGGGCCAAATATTCCCAATGATTCATTTTCCATATGTTTTGGATTTAGTTTTGTTCAAATAGCATTGCATAAAGCATCAAGCAAGCGCACTCTTCAACCAACAAAATCATCCATGTCTTGTTCTGACATGTTTACGTCAAGAGCTGTCTTGATATTTCTTCAATGTTCCAGGGTCGCTGGCATACCTACCTCTGTTGACCAATTTTCCTAGATCTACTGGAGCTAATGCACACCCCTAAGATACACCCATGTTTAACTGAACCATCTTTATAGGAGGAAGGGTTTTTGATTCTCGACTCACGAGTTTGAATGAATCTGGGAGGAAGATTTGGTGAATGAGAAGTCGGTGTATCTGGGATTCTAGATATATTTTGTTGCAAGTTGCAACCATCCAACACAAGGTCCAGATGATATCCTGAAACTGCAAGTCGACATCTCTCCGATGGATATCATGTGCAGGTTGGCTGAGTTGGATTCAAGCATGTTGATGAGCCGGAGATATATCACCGAATTCGGTGCATGGAATGAATGATGGAAGCCGCCCGATTCATTCACAGGAGATTGGACTCCCAACTGGTATGATGATTTTCGAGATTTTCGTCATGCAGCAGAGCAACGTGGGACCCTCCCTGAAACTAACAGGGAAGCGTCTGAAAACAGACCCCTGGAAGTTTGGAGATTCCTATTGGAAACCAGCATTTTTAGGGGCGAACTGTTAGTTTCAGGGAGGGTAAGTACGAATATTTTTTCGCATCCTGGATGACTGTGTCAATCGGGGAGACTGGTCGCCCAATGTGGTAACGACTTGGCCACTGTGACCACAGTGCCATAGGTTAAGCAGCTGAGGGAAGCTGCGTTGGACATTGATGTCAGGGTAAAAAAAGTTGACAAGTGTTTGCAAGAGTTTGTAAGTGATGGTTTTGTTCACCTATTTTTTTTCATCTTTGCATCTAAGCGTGAACTGCGCAGTGTTTACTCGGTGAGTATTAGGACATCACGTGTGGTCTGTGACAAAACAAGAAGACACCCTGGTCGATGTACTGTATCAAAATATATATTGCAAAATAGAACGCAACATCATTCACGTTCAAGGATGGGATGTGATAAAGAAAGTCTTGAAGTCTTGTGCATGGCATTTTGATGTCGGGATGAATGCCAGCACTTAGAACAGACAAGACTTGTTTGAAGGAAGTCGTTTACCAAGTCTCTTTGCAATGTCTTCTCGTTCACAAAGCCTTTGGCTCATACAGCTTTTTTGAAAAACTGTCATGTAGAGGATACCAAACTATTTCATTTTGCAACACTACAAAACCCACTTGGCATTCCACCATCAATTTGTGAACAACCAGCAGTTAATGGCATTTCTAAAACCTTGCACAGAATTTGGAGTCCAACACCTTGGCAATGGCGACAAGATCTAAAAGTATCTTGGCTTCCACAAAAACCGACTCAGATTCGTTGGGATTTTGTTTCCACAAGAAAACTTTTGCTGTATATAAACCTTGTTTGAGGTGGGGATGTTGGAATTTTAACGAATAAACACAAAGTTGCGGGGTAAGATGATGGCGGGTGGGAAATTGGACCAAATTTGCAGACTTTTATCCAACGACCATAGTCATCACTGGGAATTTGTATCCCTCGAATGTTGATTGGGAGTATGCTATTTTCCCTGTTTCTATCCAATCCCAAAATTTGTTATCAGCATAATTTATCCTCAACTGTTTGGGTTGCTTCAAATTGTCTAAAAATATTGCCACTGTTTCTTATTCATGCTCCCAAAAGGACAGCTTATAAGTATGATTCATAGGATATGAACTTCCGTGTTTCCTCCTATTTCCTGGGGTGGAGGGTGACGACCTAACACAAAAATTGGTTTTTGCTATCTGGGGTCTATGCTGGTATAATTTTCTTGATGCAAGGGGATGTGTTTGATGCCAAAAAATATAAACCCTGCCACCATCAAGAACGTAGGGCCCGTGTTCTCATCAAAATTGTTCGGTTTAAGCAATGACTTGGATGTCCCAGGAAGTTAGTATCTAAATGGTTTGTAAATGGGTTATAACCTATTTATACATGGGGTATACTTTACCCCCCACCCACTAACAGTGAAATAATAATCGGTTCATTTTTATGAAGGGCCCCCGACCTAAGCCTTCACTTTCTTTTGTTAGTGGGCCCGGGTATACCCCCAAGGTATACTACTGGGGCTCTACCCCCCAAAAAACCAACATGACAATGGAAAATCGACCATTTGAAGATGTATTTCAAATTGAAAAATGGGGATTTTCCAATGTCATGTTAGTTTTCAGGGGTGTAACCCACTGATCCTAACCTTTTACCAACTTCCTGCGACATCCCAAGCAGGACCCCCCCCCAAAACGCCCTTGAGGTGCCACCTTCGTACGTGGCCGTGCCGCGCGGAAGCGTCGCATCTTGCGGGCGACGAAGTTGGCGTTCGGAGACTCGGGGTAGTCTGAAGGGAATCTCATGAAAATATCATGAACATCCCATGAAATTCCTAGGAATTTATAAACATCCCATAAAAATCTCATGAAAATCCCATGAAATTCCTAGGAATTTATAAACATCCCATAAAAATCTCATGAAAATCCCATGAAATTCCTAGGAATTTATAAACATCCCATAAAAATCTCATGAAAATCCCATGAAATCTTGAATGTTGTGAAACACATGTGAAAAAAATCGCACACCATCACCTTCCATCAAGTTGCTTTTTTACCATGAACTTCCATGACCTTCACTTTGACAAAAAGGCGACGCTCGAAGTGTATCCAAGTCAAAGGACTTTCTGCGGGTGATGATTCGAACATTTTTTTGGGGGGTCAATCTTAGTTGGATGTCAATATTAGTTGAGCTATTGTGGGTCATTTTTAATCAATTGTGGATTGCTTTAGATGATGGTGGAGTGTTGTGGATGATTTGTGGGATTTTTTTGGATGATTCTGTAATATGGTTCAATCTTAGTTGGATGATTCTGGATGATCTTTTTTGTATCCTTCGGCAGGAAATACGAGCTCCTCTAGTACTTCTTCCGATGAGGAAGTGATACCAGAAGCCATTCCCCACGTGCAGCAGGTTCCTTTGGGAAGGTCAACAGCCATATGAGCTTTATCAGTTTGGATACCCTCCGGTTTAAACTAACGCGGCTAGCTGGAAAATCACCATTTTTAGCGGGACTTACACTTTCAACTGGCTGTTTTGCCACTGCCATGTTAGTTTTCAGGGGTGTCCCAGCCAAAATGTTTGCAAACATTAATTGGATACCACCACTAATAGGATTGCAAGGTGGAATCGTGGTCGCTATGCTTGGTAACGTGTTAGAATCAGAATCTTGAATCAAACCGGTAAGGTGGCCAGGATTCCAGAATAGAGATCAGTTGCATGTCCCACTCGAAGCAGGTGGTACATACCAGCACCTTCAAAGAGGTGCCAATTAAACCCTAGCGATGATGAATTGACACCCTTTAGTAACCTTTTGGCACCCCTTTGAAGGTGCTGGTATGTAACATCTCTCTTGATGACAAAATCTACATGAAATGCCAGCAAATACCACTGCTAGGTGTTTTTTACCTTTTTTTTTTCATTTTTACCCTAGTTTCATGATAGTTGGGGAAATGATCCAATTTGACCATTATTTTTCAGATGGGTTGAAACTACCAACTAACTAGAATTGGCTTTGGTCCCTTAAAAACACAGAGAAATTGAGCCGCGATTCCGCTGCTGCAGAATTTCGATCTTTTTTTTCCGCCGCCAGGTGCTGGGCATGTCCGAGGACTTTCTTTTACCCTGTGGTTTATATCAGGCGGGTGGTGAAAATTCCTCGTGAAATCTGAAAAAAAGTGAAGGACCAATATAAGCACAGTTTTTAGAGTCTTTAGGTTTTTTTGGACATCATGGCATCAATATTAAAACATGGAATTTTTTGTGAATTGCCCAAAATTGTATTTTTTTTCCGATGTGTTTTCAGTTTTTTTTTTCATTTTTGGAAGGTTCTTTGGTTTTTGTTTTCTCCGTCTTCTCTCTCTCAAAAGATCGCTGGGCAAAATTTGCAGGCTCAGGTGATGGATTTGATGCATCGGACTCTAACACCCGAGGACGTACGGGGCATTTTTTGTTGGGGGGCATCGGACTTTGAAGCCCAAAATTATACACCCCAGAAGATTAACATTTTGCACATCATCATGGAGGTTTGGGGGCTCAGATCATGACTTCCTGTCTTTTCATGGGTGATGGCTGCAGGTGAACCAGCAAAGTTAATCTTCCAGGGTTTTCCATCCATAGGATCCCATAAGACTGGTATATTTGCCAACCTTTTTCGTTGATTTGTATGGTAAATTCGTAGGTAAATACACATACTGGTTACCATGGATCCTAAGGGCGTGATTCTTCCTCATGTGATGGATTTCCAAAAAAAAACTGAACCACCCCGAAAAAACGAGGGGTTTTTTGTGTGCGCGGTTTGTTTGTTTTT
>DF244025.1:1321-31755 GCA_000507305.1 Breviolum minutum Mf 1.05b.01 | reverse complement strand
CGCAACTTCTAAAGCAACCTCACTGTTCTTGTGCCAGTCTCAATCTCTGTCAATCCAGATTGATTTTATCGAGCCACCTTGTCTTCCATGGCTCTCACTGGGCTCACTCCCGAATGGTACTCACATCATTCTCGTGTTGAATCATCTCAGGAAGTAGTTGGATCCTTGATCTGTTGGTCTTGGAATAAATCCCACAGCTTCAACCAAATTAGCTCACAGACTCATAGGTTTGAGCGACTTCGTCCAACCGTCGGATGGATTCTCTTCGCTCTTCGAACATGTGACGGACAACTTGCAGGTTTTGTGCAAATGTTAACAATTTCTACATCTCAACATCTCAATCAACGAAGCAAATCCAAGCATCTTCCTAAACTTTGCGCACGTCAGACATGATAAAACACAAATTCCGAGCGAGATCAATGCCAGAACATATCTTAACAAATTTAGTGACGCATTATGTTCCCTCAAAATGCTGAGAGTCTCCGATGACTTGACGGCATCTAGCCAAAGATCGAGTCACTTCTGATCTTAGCACTCTTTTCGAGAACCACCCCAAAACCCACCGAAACCACCACCGAAACTACAGTAGATCAAATTGGTTAACAAATGAGACCAATTGGTTGCCAAATTGGTTGAAGATGAGGTCACTGGTGAGATTGAACATCCCTATTAGAAGCTGATCTTTGAACATGTCTTGCGGCGTGTGGATATCTGACGGACTTTCACACTGTTTATGTGGTGGATTACCGAGATTTGGCAAACCATCAGGGAAAAGGACTTCTCCTTGCCCATTGGCCAAGACTCAATTGATTGTCAAATGTGAGACCAAAATAGCTGGTTTCAAGTCGAGTGGGAAGACAAACAAAGAACAACACAAAAAACTCCATCCAACAACACAACTCTTAGGCCTGAAAAGGCACTCTTCCAAAGCTAAAGTATCTAGCCATGCACGCTGGAGCTTCATAACCAGCATTCCTGTTGCAACAGGATTTCTCGGCTAGTCAAGTGCAAAGTTAGTCAGTCAGTCATGTTAGGCAGTTAATCAGTTAGTGAAGTAACTACTCAGTCAGTCAGGAAGTAAATAATCAGTCAGTTACTTAATCAGTTAGTCAGCTAGTTAGTTAGTTAGTTAGTTACTTACTTACTTATTTAGTTAGTTCGTTAGTTAGTTACTTACTTAGTTACTTAGTTAGTTACTTAGTTAGTTAGTTAGTTAGAGAGTTAGTTAGTTAGTTAGTTAGTCAGTTAGTCAGTTCGTCAGCTAATCAATTGGATTCTTAAACAATCACTTAGTCAGTCAGTCAATCAGTCAGTCAGTCAGTCAGCCAGTAAGTCAATAAGTCAGTTCCTCACTTAGGCAATTAGTCAGTTAATCAGTTAGTCAATCACAATTGGTCAGTTAGTCAGTTAGTCATGTTAGTCAGTTAATCAGTTAGTCAAGTAGCTACTTTGTCAGTCAGGAAGTAAATCAGTCAGTTACTTAATCAGTCAGTTAGTGAGTTAGCTAGGTCGTCAGTTAGTCAAGTAGTCAGTGGGTCAGTTAGTCAGCTAGTTAGTTAGCTAGTTAGTTAGGTAGGTAGTTAGTTAGTTAGTTAGTTAGTCAGTCAGTCAGTTAGTCAGTTCGTTAGTTAGTTAGTTAGTTAGTTAGTTAGTTAGTTAGTTAGTTAGTTAGTTAGTTAGTTAGTTAGTTAGTGAGTTAGTGAGTTAGTCAGTAAGTCAGTAAGTCAGTAAGTCAGTAAGTCAATTAGTCTGTTCGTCAGCTAATCAATTCGTCAATCACTTAGTCAGTTAGCTAGTCAGTCAGTCAGTCAGTAAGTCAATAAGTCAGCCTCACTTGGGCAATTAGTTAGTTAATCAGTTAGTCAATCAGTCAACTAGTCAGTTAGCTAGTTAATCAGTTGGTCAGTGTTTTTGCTTTGACATCCATGACTCACAACAAGCAATCTCTCCTATACGTTTCCTATTCTTGAAACTTCCGCCACCGCCTTGTGCGGTACTACTGGTAGTTGTTGATAAAAAGATAATGAATGCCTTTAAGAGAGCAACGTGTTCAGCACAGAGATGTCGGAATGCAGAAGCGAAGCTTGACTTCCGTTACCCAACAGCTGGAGTTTTGAAAGTGATACCCTGGATGATAGGTTCTTGAAGGTGATCAAGGTGACTAGAAAACGTTTGCCTTACAATCCTTCTGATTCTGACCTACCTCATTGCCTGTTGAAAGCCGAGGAGTTTTGTAACTCTTTTGGACACCAACTGGAAGACTACGATGACAATGGCAGATAGCAGATAGCAACGCTTCATCTTCTCGCTCTTATGCTCGTGGATACCCTACCAAGGAAGAAGCGCTTCTGATGGCCGGTTGGACGTGTGCCATGGGTACAGCTGCTTGTGACATGGCATATTGCGCCTACAGCTTTTGTGAGTTGCCCGATGGCACCATGGGTACCTATGGTCAGTGTAAAGGTTGGGATCCAGTGAAAAACATGCCACTTTAGTGACCAAAATGGGTCTGGCGGCCAGGTCGGCCAGGTCCTGGTCCTAGTGCCAAGAAACGCAATTGTGGAGTGTTTCGCTTGTTTTAGGATCGTGAGTAGCTAGTATGTGCCACAAGAGGAAGAAAGAACCAAGCCTGGACGTGATTGACAAAGGCTGCATGTTCGAGACTGGTGAAACAGTACTGGTACATTGGCATAATTATGCTTTGAATTCGACCGATTTGATGCATCGGAAAACAAAGTCATTACTCAAGATGGTTTTGAGAACCCAATAATGACAATTGAAACTACTGTAGTTTTTTGAAGTATTAGAACAGCATTCATACAGCAAGATCTTGAGGCTCAAGGCTGTTTATCCACTATCTATCGGAAGCACAGCAATTATCGGGTGTGTCATTCGTAGGAGCCTGATTCTAGGAGGAAGAGCAAATGTGGTATCATCTTGGCACTATCGGCTATTAGGACTTTCAGGTTCATGCTGTTCCATTTCTCGCCATTGTGGGAAGCAACTCGTAGTGTATTTTTGATACCATGGACTCGGGTGACAAACCCAAGAAAGTGCACAAGAAGAGGCTCTGGTGTGGACCTTCACTTTTTTCGCCAACTGAAGTGTGATCCTTTTGGCAGGGCGGCAGGGCAGAAAGCCAAGAAGAAAAAAGGGAAGCAAGTTGGAAAGGACTGGATGCATTCTCCTGGCTGTGCCCTGCGCATGTGCGTGGTGCGCTTGCCTGCTTTGATGTTTGCGGTTCAGGCGGAGAAGAACAATCCGAAAGCACACACCTTCTCTGGCGGCACGCGAAGTGTGTGGGCCACAGCAATAAGAGGTGCATGACATTGCATGATCATTTACTGTAGCCTTGGTGACGATGAAGCAATCTTGCCACAACTCAGGTGCAACGACGCGTGCAGTACACCTTGGAAAGGCAAGCCAAAAGAGACAAAGCTCCCAAGGTTGACAAGAATCCTGAGGTTCTTGGAATGCATATCTGAACTTGTAAGTTGCAATGCAGAGCTGGATCTGTCCTTAATCTAAGCATCTTTGATGGGCATTGATGACATCATCATGAATTTGTATGCAAGAGCAACGAGAGAAGCATTCTGTTTGAACTTGGAATATGCTGTTCTTGATTCTTCTTGTCAAGGTGCCACCACCGTTCATCGTGGTGATTCAGGGACCGCCAGGCCGGGACTCTGGTGATTCGGGGAGAATCAGGTCGGGACAGCCCTGGGACGTTGCAGGTGTTGGGAAAACCACATTGATCCAATCGCTGGTGAAGCACTATGCAAAGCCTGGAGACTCCGGACATGGAAATGGGAGAGAGTTCAGGAAAATCGACACTGCGCACTCTTAAAATCCAAGATGATGAGGCAACGCCTGATACAAATGGGTGGTCCAGCCAGCGCCTCAGTTTTTGACTTGCCCAGCCTTGTTTTCGCAGAAACAGTTGGGTCAGGTGACATTGGTGAGCGGGCGGCATCGACGGTTGACCATCATTGAGTGCCCTCAGGTCAGATCAGCATCCTACAGTCGACTGTGCTTTCTGGACTTGTCCCCCAGATAGATTTGGCTATAAGGGGTTCTTACTTCTCAGAACAAGGTACTTGGTGCCACGGTTTGCGTGTCGGTGCTGCTGAGACGGTGCTGTTTCGGGTGCTGTTGTCGGTGCTGTGTGTGGTTGCCAGGCTGTACTGGGTGTGGTTGAGTCTGCTGTAGTGGTGCTGGGTGTTTTGGGTGTCATTGCAGGAGCTGTAGTGGTTGTGGCAAGTTTGTGCTGAGGGTGCTGCTCTAGGTGCTTTTCGGGGTAGTGTATTTAAGGACGGACCATTAAATACAAAGCGTTTCCTTTGAATCCCAAAATGCATCAAAATGCTATCTGAGGTCTCTGGTGCTGTAATTTCTTCTCCTTGTTATATTGCCACTAAAGTCACTAAGCGTTCTTGTGAGACATGACCTCAGGAGATGTCGGCTATGTTGGATTTGGCAAAGATTGCTGACCTCGTGCTCACCTCGACGGGAAAAAGGGACAGCAGTTATGACGCTCAAGGAACGAGTCAGTTTGTGTGTCAGTTCGGAACATATGGATTGCATTTTCTAGGTCCTGCTTCTAGTAGACGCTTCCTATGGTTTCGAGCTGGAGACTTTCGAGTTCATCAACATTTTGCAAGTGCAGTGGACTCAGAGGAAATGTTGTGCTTGCAATGATGGTCATTCAAACTCCATGGTCAGTTACTGCCAACATGTCATTGGATCTCCGATGAGATTTGAGTTGGTGGGGCTGCACTCAGGCATGGATTTCCGCGCGCTGGAAACCAAGGATTTTCATGGAATTTCTTGTTGCTTTTCTTGCTTTTCCATGCTCATGCTTCGTGTTTGTCACTGATTTCCACGAGAGTTGGCTCTGTAACATTGAAACTTTACCACAGGTCATTGGTGTTCTTACGCATTTGGATTCCTTCAAAGAGAACAAGCAGCTCAGAAAGGTGTTGCTCTTAGAAAGCACGAACAGGTCCCTGTTTGCATCAGCCAGGAGAGCAGTTCGCTTCATTCCGGCCAAGTAGACACGGCCTTTTAAGGTCAAAAAGAGCATGAAGCATCGATTTTGGAGCATAGCTCAGAAATGATTGAGCAACACTCTCCATTGGCTGATGTTCTCAAGGTTTTGAATCAATCAGTGGATGTAGCCTTTCCACTTTCCACGTCGTGCTCAAGTTGAGCTGTTTGTTAGGGCTGAGCTTTACGATGGCGCCAAACTCTTCTATTTGAGTGGCCTGCAGTATGGGTACTGCGGCTCAGAAAGACTAGTGACTAGTAGTTCTGTTCTCGAACATGCCGGACACACTTGAGCATTTGGATTTCGGCTCAACTTTGTTGCGGGTTGCAACACTCATGCGTCTCCAGTAGCCAATTCTATTCCTAAGCATGGAGCTAAGGCGATATCATCGGCTGGAGATTCAGAATCTGGCCCGCTTCATTGCCGCCTTCAGCTTAGAGATACCAAGTGGGCAAGTTGTTTCTAAAAAGTGGGTTTGCCCTAGAAGCATACCCGAGTACCCGGGCCATTTGGAGATGGATATTTTTAGATTTTAGAGTAGTTGTGTCCGCAAGGTGCAAAAAGTACCGATCCTATCATGGAGACAAAGCCATCCTTATATCCTGGCCTTGAGGCCAGGTTTCGTGCATGTGGTGGTTTCAAAAACAGTTGTTATTTTGACCCTACTTGGGGAGATGATTCAATTTGGCACTATTTTTCAAAGGTGACCATGACCTTCAAAATCATTTCTGGAGCAGTACCCTCTGATGGATTGTCAGGTGGGAAGATCAAACAGATCCGACATTGGCAGAGACAGCCCCGAGGCTGGTCATGTTTGTTTTCCTTCAGAAAGAAACAGATTCTGCTCATTCGCTTCATTTCGTGCTCAAGAGTTGTCTTCCTGAAGCATCATACAGTAAAGAGACGTATTTTGTTTGCATAAACTGGAGTTAGGAGGCAATGTGGAAACTGGAAACTCATCTTCAATCATTTGCTTGAGGAGGCTTGATCTGTATGGATATGCTGGACACTTGAAAAGCGGTGTGGGACAGGCTCACCACGTAGCATGTTACTCTGCAAATTGTCCCATGAGACGTGGGAATCACTAAGGTCTATGGAGGAAGACTTCGAGAAGGAGTTGAAGTGACTCAGCAAAACCTTGAAGCATTTCGATGGTATAATTCGCCATAGATTTTCCATAGTTTTGGTTATCTAATAGGGATCTTGATACTGTTAGGTCAGGGAAGCCATGAGGCAAAAAAGACATTGGTCACTTCGACAATGCTTTTTGTGGGCCACAGCTGTGATTGTTGCAGCTTGTCAAGGTGCACCTTCCTGGTGTAGGAGCAGCTTCGGGATTCAAACATGTTGGTCATGTTGGTCATCTTGACGGCATTATTTGACACATCAAAATGACAGGAGACTTTAACATTGCCGGCATCAAGAGATTGACTGACCCGACGTTGCCTTAGTATACTGCGCATTCATGCTTGTAAGTGAGAGGAGTCAGGGAGGCGATAAGAGGAAACCAATTCGTTACGCAGGTGTCCTCCTCCAATGGAGACGGAGGCAGAAAGGCGACGGGCTGCGCGAAAAGACGGAAAGGATGAGAAGTCAGGATCTGAATAAGTTGAAACGGTTGAGTTGATTTGTAGATGTGTGTACTTTGAATCTGCAGTGTGCTGTCTTGTGTGTCTCCAGTGAGGCCAAAAACGAAGAATGCACTGCGTACCCTGGCAGAACGACATCGCGTGGTTTATGCTCCAGGCTCCGACATCGGCAGCATTACAGTGGATTCTGAGGCTGGGTACTCGACTTTCAACGGAATCCACGTTCCATACATTTCCATACTGATCCCTGTATTTCAACACTCGGGTCTTGGGTCTGATTTCAGGCTATGTACATCTATGTGCCTGACCAGCAGGCAGGTGTCGTTAGTGCGTGTAAATAATTTGCAGATTTTTTACTATTTCCATCTGGCCATATGTATGTATATTAGAACTACATCTAGCTAGATCCAAATGATTCGGTGTGGGTATATATTACTGTTGCATACAGTTGCATCAGTTACTGTGTTAGGTTTTTCCTGACCAGCACACTTGCAGTTTTCAAACTTTTGCTGCAGAGACGACTGAGATTTAGAGTGAGTATTTGTGGCAGCGCGACCCAAAAACTCCAGACAAAAAACCAGATGCAGCAAGTACAAGGATTCAGGTTCAGCAATTAAGGACGCTGGATTCCACAACTACAAAGCAAAGGATTCATCGATTCATCATCAAAAAATGGCCGGAATGCACAAGTACAAGAGAAAGTTTTGAGCTCCAAAACAAGGAAAAGCAGGTTATGGACAGCCCTTTAGACTTTGGGTGGGGGTTTTGGGGGGCTGGGGTGGGGGCATTTTGGAATAACACAAAACTACCTGTACTTTGAAGTAACTACACCAAACCACCAAAAGGTCGGTTTCTGACACAAGAATGGACAGACCTTTAGGCTTTGGGTGGGCGGTTGCAGGGGATGTGGGTTGGCGGGTCGGGTGAAATCTGGAAGAACAGTGGAGAGGACAAAACCAAAGCAACTAGTGATGCGCGTTCAAGTTGATGAAGCCCTGTTTGTGGCTGATGAGCCCTGGTTGACAAATTTTGGGTCCATACCGTACAGCTGGTTGCTGAATCCATTGTTTTAGTTGACGAACCTTGGCTGACGAATCCGCGCCTGACCCGCACCCAACTTGTGTTTGAAGCAAGACTTAGTAATATATTGTAAGCGGGTCCTTGGATAGCATTCAACGGATGCGTAAGGAATTCCGTGATTTCTTGACAGGTGGGATTCACGCAACAGGAATCCGAGTACAGACCTTTGAATCCTTTGCAGTTCTTGGAATGTTTTTGGGAATGCTGGGAGCCATTCTCACCCTTGCAAACAATGCCAGCCTAGGTCTTCACAGAAGGAGCTCCCAGAAGCAGTGCGCTTGGTACGGAGACTCAAGAAAACAAGGCGCTCCACAAAAGAAGCTGCATTTTGCAGTGGATTTCACAACAAACCACGAACATTGGGCACTCGGTTACTCTGATCTATTACTGTCCATTTGAGGCACGAAGTGTCTAGAATCACTTGGTTGGACAGGCTTTCTTTAACACTGGCTGCAAAAGCTCCGAGGTTCGAGCCCTTCAAGACTCTGAGGCGGCCTTGGACAAGGCTTGGGCAGAGCATGAGGTCGCACCTCATCAGATCATCAATTTTGATGTTTGATGAATTAACCAGTGCACAACCAAACCAATGGTGATCACAGGAAGAAGTCATGAATTGTTTGATGGCAGGCCTCTGGACAGGCAAGTCTTCGTTTGGTTGGAAACACCAAAGTGCGGGTGGACGCAGAGCAACCAGAAGGCCTTTGTATTCCCAGCTATCCGTTCACATGAGAATACAAGACGACATGCGGCACAAACGGTTGGTTGGTCCATGAGCCACAAACGTTCACCAGTCCGAATTGACCATTTTGGATGCAGGAAGTCACATTCGCAGACCAGCACCAGGGACAACGGAGGAAGCAGTGAAGACCCCGGCAAGCGGGGTTGGACGCTGATTGTTTCACAGCCACCCAGAAGTATCCAAGAGTGACGTGAAAGTTTCACCAAGCCGAGGGTGGCGACGAACCGAATGGTGACGAGGATGTCGATGAAGGGGAGGAGGAAGCTGACGATGAGGATGACCCTCTGGAGGAGTCCCAAGTTGTGATGCAGTGAAGATCAGTGAAGGTATTTTTTTTCCAACACAAGCGACGAAGGGCGAAGGGGATGTTTTTTGTTCTTTTTGCGTTTTGAGGAGCGTGACGTGGAGATGCTGCAACGAGCTGAGCAGCGTTTTTCCCGAGCTCCGCGACTTGAAGAGATGGTGAATGCCTTGGGCGCTTCAAATTATGCTGGTTAAAATGCAGAGAAAACTTCCAGCATTTGCTTCACCTTGAGGTCTACGGAAGCAACAAGGTGAATGAGCAGTTTGGAGGTTCATCAGGTGGTGTATGACTTTCTTGGAAACTTGCCACTTTGCCACTGTATTTGTATCGATTGTCAGCTACTGTACATCAGCTACGTCTCTAGATTTACTCCGTAGCAACAGCAGGCTTTGTTCGTGTCGTTGGCAAGCATACTCAAGTCTGCTGCAAAATCAAGTGGCACTTTCCAAGATCATCTTAGATGACAACAATGCAGAGCATGGATTCCTCCTATCATTTGGAAGGCAGTCGCAGTATGCCCGCAGACGATAAGTTGGAAAAGTCAGGGGCAACTGACCACCAAACCGTGCCACTGTGTGCACCTCAGCTAGATAGAGTGAGACTGAGTTGGATAGCAAGCGCTTGAGCCTTGAAGAATCCTGAACACAAGTTTTTGGGGTAGGCATTCCAAAACGGTTTCTTTGCATCACACTTGAGGTTTGACGATGATGAAGATGATGACGATGATCATTCCAGGTCCAGCGGAACTGCCCAGGTTTCAAGTTTTGTTCAACCTGAGATTGACTTTTAGTTTATCCAGAAACAGGATGCCAAAAGGAGAGAAGCTGGACACCTAGATTGAGGGGGGTTGACATTAATGACAGATTTGATCATCTCACATGTAACTTGCGCCTTGTGTCCATGGCTGCAGCTTCAGGGCTGGCTTATTGGGCAACTTGGGCGATTTGGATGGGCTGGACTCAGTCCGCATGCACAAGCTTCCGGGAGAGGCGCATCACAGGGCACCTTCTTATGCTCTTCTTCTGTGAGTTAACTTGGTTTCATTTTGCAAAAGTTTCTCGGTGGGTTATGTTCAGAAGGATACGGAGTGGGACGAGCAAAGAAAGGAAGCCTTGAAAGCTTGGGGCTTGGTAGTAGAGCAGTGTGTCGTGTCAACATTCGGCAAACTTTTTGAATCGTGTTCCATTTCCAGGCACGAAAGTTTATCACCGGTCCGCTACTTATCGGGATAGCATATGAAATGCACTCGCCAGTTATTCTTGCATCGCTGTGTTGCAGACTAACATCCAGTCAGGTGGATGGAGTTCAGCTGAAGAGGATGAAGGGAGCGCAGAGGCAACACGAGTGGTGGAACTTGAGCTTCACCGCTTCATCAGTCGTCATCAAAGAAGACTCTCACTCCTTTTTTGGGGGTATACGATATGCCGATATGCAGATGCATGAGACGTTGCTACTTCAGCCCACGACTCCAAGACTGTATTCCCTTGCACCTTCAAGCTTCAGGAAGAGACTGCAGAGAATGCAGCCAAAAAAGAGGGTGCAGAGGCGACCAAAGGGTTTCAAGCTTGATTTTTCTGATGACCAATTTTCATAAATGATCACTACCTCTTGACCTTTTCACTGACCAGGATGACACTCAACCTGGGGAGCAGAATGATGCAGCAGCTCCACCTGATGTATTTTCGGATGGTTTCCCTGGCTGAGGTTGTGCTTTGCCAGAACGAGATGCTGTCATGATCATGCGTTTGTAACGATCACGATGTAAGTCTCACCTTCAGTGCCAGGCTTTGCCATTGGCACTTTTGTAAGAGTGCGACTGGAGGACAGCTTGCAGTTGCAGCTGTTAAGAATCAAGAGCTGTGTGGCTCTGACCGAAAAGATCCATCACTTCTCCCTCTTTCCGATCTAGAATACGTTGGAATACGTCGAAATCCATGTTTGTTATTCCAAGACTTCTTTTACGTAGCACGAACATGGCATCCAAAAGCAATCAAAAGAATCAAAAGCATTTATTCATGCAATTCATGAAGCGCTGCTTGAGAGAAGAGTCAACGAATTTGCTGTTGTTCAAGGACGTCCCTGCGGCTTGTGTTGCAGAGATGCGCCGGGCCAAGTGTCAGCCTCAAGGTTGTTGGTTGGCCACCTATGCAACAGCTTGGATGTACTCCTGGGTCCTACGCTCAACTTCAACTTAGGCCGATGATTCTGGGCGGTTTGCTCGCGGGTGAATCTCGGATGGGTTTGGTCTAAGCCTCAGAGCCAACAGAGTGTTTTCTGTGAGCCAACAGATTTTGCCAGCCAGGTCCAGACCAGGATCAAACGACACCGCTGGCACCCAAAGCTGCTCAAGACTTATGACGCCTTGCTGCTATCTGTTGGTTGGAGACGTTTCCAGTTCCTTGACGAAAAGATTAAGTCTGTGAGTCTGTGAGAGTCCGTGTGTGTGAAAAACTCAACAGGGCATGTAAAGCCTCTATGTTGTGTACGTGCATATTTCTGTTCTTTTTCACAGCTACTTCTGGCAAAAGCAGCAATCCAAATTACTCCAGTACCTTGATGGATTGGGAGTAACAAGGCAGGTCGCATATTCTTTTGACCACAGAAATCTTGCCAGAGCCTTCCTTTCCAGCTCAGGAGAAAAACCGTGATTGTGATTGTCTAAGGACGCTGCCCGTGTTTTCCATCGAGGATAGAGGCGAAAAACGCTTCCGGCTCAGGGACAGAACAGGAATTTTAGGCGTTTAGAAAGTTTGGACTTTAGACGACATCAACTTGCATGATGGGCCAAGGAATGCGCTACTTGAAATACACTCTTGAGCATGCACATTGTACAATGACCTGTTGGAGACTCAAGCGTTGCCTTACAAAGGGTTTTAACAAGAGGTACATGGCTCTCCGATGTCAAATCTATCCAAATCCTTCAGGATGCACTGAACCAGCTAGGTTTTTCCCTTCCACCCCCTCTATTGAGGTTATGGTCCAATGGTGCCTCCAAATACTGGTGTCCTGGCCTTCAGGTTTGGTGCATGCGTTTCTTTAGTGTCAAGACCTTTTCCTTCATGGGTACCAGGAGCTGGGAGAAAGTTGGGCACTTCCGCGTTTGCGGCACCGGAGTGGCTGGAACCTCAAACTGCGGAGTCTTCGAAATACGAGGAATTGGTGTTTGTGCAAAGCGTATGAATCGGACGTTGTGTGCAGGTGCTGGAGGCAGCTCCCAACTTTGATGTGAAGAAGAAGCTGAAGTTGGTTGGAGAGCCTGGAACCCCAGCAAACCAGCAAACCGTTGTTGAATCAGTGAATGGTTTTATCAGAGGATGTCGTTGACGTAGAGTGGAATGGAGGTCGCTTAAAAGCAAAGAACGAGATACTCGTACAAGTGACCGGTGCTTGAATGGATTTTCCTGAGGCCCTTCAAGATCTTCAGGAACACGGCTTTTGTCAAGAACATGTTCAGTTCAGATTTGGAGGTGCAACTTTTTCTATTCATTACAACTGCAACTGTAGCTCTTGCTGACATTTTTTGTGCTAGGAATTCCATTCACCCTGAATCATAAATTATGGTTGCGCATTAGTTGCATGGATGTCTCTGTCATGTACTGTGTAGTGTCATTGAAGGAACCACGTCTCGTATTCTGCGTCCCTTATGAGCGGATGGCCAATCATACATAAAGGGAAAAGATGCTACATTTGGTGGGATCAGTCTTTGGCCATCGCGCACGTACTTTGCCCTGTTTCAGGTGAACAAGTATATGCACGCGAAGATTCAGACCGTCAGTGGTATCCGAGGGGAGATCAAGAAGGTGAATCGGCTATTCCGCGGCGATGGGGGAACGCTAGGCAGCCTTGCAACTTGAATCCTCCTTCTGTTTGCTAGTAAACATGACTGCTTCATCGCAAAAGGTCTACAAAGTTGTCCTCATTAATTTGAAACAACATCCTGAATCTAGCATCTAGAGTTCTCCACGGCCATGGAAAGTGTGAGTTTGCTATCGTTTCATGGTACCATTTTCGTGTCAGGCTGAAGGCGTGAAAGGAAACTTCAGAGCATCCTTCGAGGTGAGGAAAATCCTTTCGTGAAGCTTACTAGGTCTTGGAGGTATTATTTCTTATTTTCTTGATATTTTTTGCCAATTATTTTGCATCTAATGTGTAGTAAAGTCCTGTCTTTGAATTTCATTTTAAAGGAATCTTCCCTTGGGCTTCTCTGGCTCCATTTGCTGCAGGACCGTATCCTCATGTCCGACCTGGTGGTTTGCAAGTGAGCGCCTAAGTGATATCCACAAGACTGCAAGAAGCATGTTTGCTTTTGTTCCTGCCGTGATAGGAGTAGGCAGGTGAAAGATGTGGTGCATTTTCAGCGTTTGCAGGTGCTGGGTGACAGTGCCCTTCAAGCAGTCCAGCTGGCTGTTTGAGAATGTGCTGTAAGCAAATTGGCTCACTTGGGTTTGCACACATTGAGATACCTTGAGAGTTTAAAGCGTGTAAGTTACCAAGCCAAGCGTCCGCATAGTGCGATGGTGGTACAAGATGGTGCAGCAATTCTGAATGCCAGGTTCTACCATCCTGTGATCGATGTACCAAACTGGCGACCTGCTAGACTCATTGGAGAGCTTAGAGCTTCACAAGGCAAGAAGATCACCTGGTGGGGCAACAGAAATCACGGGCAGACTGAGCTTTGATGCCATTTTGCTATTCCTCATTTCCTGCTTGTTTGAACCCTCTCTTTCAGGCGTTCCTGTTCCAGATCAGAAAGATAGAGGCAGCCTCAGACAGCGACACAGAGGTTCCTTAAGACGCGGCTTTAATGACAAGTGATGAAGACTGAAAACCCAAGGTCACTATGGCAAGCAGCTCGTTCGTCCCGAGCGTAGGTTCAATGCCTTGAAGATACCCAAAAAGCTGCAGGTGAAGCTACCGCCTGCTGTCAACAATCGTGAACTTTGCCATTTCATTTCAAGTGGAGAAACTGCAGTGTAAATGGAAGCTTACAAGATGTGTTGATCATTGTGTTCTTTATCTTCCTGGTACCATTTGTTCTGTGTGTTCTGTGTGGAGATTTTTGGAATGCAGTTTTGCAGGAGATTTTGCCGTTCCGCAACAAGCACAAGTTCCAGCCAAAGAAGGCAAAATCTGAACTCAGCAAAAAATCGGCCATTGTGTGCGCCTGAGACAAATGCTTTTGTGAGCAAGAAGAAGTGAAAGTTTGGGTGATTGCTTGAAAAATGTGATTATTGCCTATTGTCATGCCTATTGCAAAATATTGCAAATACATGTTTTGCACTATTTCAGAGTCTTGAATCTCTCCCAGGTGTCTAGTGAACGAGAGAAGGAAGTGAATTCCCTCCTATCGAGGCCGGTAATTTACGGGAAGGTTGAAGGGAGGTCAAAAAGCCCAAGAATTCACAAGACTACATTTGGGGCATGTGATGTGAGTTTCCAATATCGAGCATGATGGTTTCCAAAGGAACCCTGTGCCATTACCAAGCCTTAAATGTAGGTTCTTGGCCCGTGCTCAAGAAGACTCACTGTCAAGAACTTTTGTGAATCCTTGCTTCCCTTGGAATTTGCGAAAGGCTCTACACCATTCGCAAGGAAAAAGCTCGCGTACGAAAGCTGAGAAATCCGATTGCGTGACATCCCAGACTCCTGTCCACTAGCCTGCCCTATAAGGTCCGAAAAGAGTCAAGTGCACGAAAGAAGAAGGCCAGGGATGTAAACACATGTCAACACCACATCGCTGAGAGATATAGAGAAAAAATAGATGGAAGAAAAATAGCCTGCGCTTGAAACTTTTATTCTTTTCTTGGACGGTTTGTTGGGGAATCAGGTGAAGGACGTCCAAGACCGCTATATCCAGGCAGTGCGATGTTGTTTCACATTTGCCAAACGAGATGGGACTGGTCACAGCGGACGCAACAACGCATGACTTTGAGGAGAAGCGAGACGCCCACATGAAAGAAGCAAAGAAGAAGCGATATGTGAAAGAGGGTCAGTGATTGCCTTAACACTCTGCGACAGTGTCACACCTGGTGAGTGTGTGAACAGTTTGAACGTGTGATGTGGGCCCAGGCAAGATGCCAAGCGCAGGAAAGCTATGATGATGGACTGAATATGACTGAATCACATTGTAAACAAGTGTATGAAAGGTTTTTGTGGTTAGCGAGTCTGGCTAGCTTAGCTTTGTTTGTGTTGCTGTTTGCATCACAGCAAATCTCCAAGCCAGGGATAGTTAACGAACATCTCGCGCGCGAGAAAAAGTTGCAAGTCAGATTAAGCAGGAAGGAATGGAGATGAACGAAGTCTTGCTCGACTCACTCAACTCTTTCCCCATTGCATGAACTTTGGCAATGCCATGGGAAGTCTTGCTTTGTTGGAGACTGTTAGCTTTATTCTGCAGCCATTCAATGGCCGAAAGCTTTGAATGATCACATTCTCATGAAAAGGTAGCATGTAGAAGCAAAGCAGTTTGGAATACCAGGGGGAAAAAAAGGGTGAGTTGGACGGCAGATCACAAGCCTTAATCTTGATATGCTGACTCTCCAGCGGCCTTGCCCGGCGAGGCACTTTGTTCCTATGCTTTTGAACGGCTTCCAAATGCGATGTTCCCATATTCTTCCATCTTCCAAACGTAGCGTTAATCCCCCAAACCCTCGTTTTCTGCGGCTCTCTGCCTTCAGACTCCCGCTAAGCTGGCCGCTTCTTTGGAAGAGCCGCGGCAGGAGAGAACTCACAGTTTCCCGCCCGATTTGGCTTTAAGTATAGCCGCTAGCCACTAATACTCAAGAACCAACATGGACAAACAATTGTGACTCGCAACTTACAACTGACATAGATCTGTAGATTTGTGCATGTGAGTTTTGTTGATGCATCCATATTATTGCTGTCATACTTGGACCTTCGCATTGTTTTACTGTATGTTTTCCTCACCTTGACTGCCAACGATCTCAAGGAGGCAAAAATTGTTTAAGGAAGTTCGGATCCTCGTGCCGACCTCAACTGCCACCTTTGTGTCCAGCAGCCAGCCTTAGAAATGTCAATTTGAAGCTCCTCAAGTAGGCTCACATGGTCTGTGTTTGAGAGCTAAAGGTACGACCGACGCCAGCACATGATTCGCCCACCTACATGCTTTCTCTGGGCAGTAGTCAGAGCTTTCTTCTCTTTGGGTTTCTTTTAGCTTGCTGTATCAGCGAGAACTCACCATGGTTTCCACTATTTTTGGCCGCCAAGCATCCCAGCCAAGAAGTGCCTCTTACGTTCGAATGAGCGATTTATTCTGGGCTATGTGTTTGCCAGAGAAACGTCTGAATGAAGTCGTGTCTCTGTTCATTGTACGCAGCACATGAACCACGCTCTTAGCGCGCATGCTCGAGGTTAGAATCCCAGCCACCACCCACAAAGTGAGAAGAACTTTCATCATCCATTTTGATTAAAATTCTGGTCAAAGGTCCAAATCAGCTTTTTGGATCTTTTTGGGAGATGTTGGAGTCCTCGAAGAAGACTTAAGTCACTCCACGACCACAGCGGAACTCCCATGTACGCAGTGAATTGTTTGAGAATCAGAGCGTGAGCTGCGTCTCAGAGCAGTGTATTTGGTTGGGCAAAAGAAGCAGCAAGCTTGCTGCATCACAACCATGTAGCAAACGCAGCTTGGTCATGTTTGTGTTCAGTTGGTTACCGATTCAATAGTGTTTGCACCCTTTTGGGGATGGAGCGTGTGCCGTAAGGAGACAGTGATTGCACCCAGGTGCTACCGCTGAGTGCACTTCCAGGCAAGTGCCTGGAATTCAACGTCTCTCGTGGTAGCCAGTGTAAGACCAAGTCATTGCTCCTTAGTCCTTATCATCACATCACAGATTTGCAAGGCCTTTGATTGTGAACTGTCAAGTTGTGGAGTTCTGTCCAAGCCAATGTTTGGGCAGGTTTTTATCGTGGGAGTGCATCTGGGCGCCCCTCAATCAGCAGGCACTATAGAACCTCTATGCAAAACTCTGCTGTGTGGCAGCTGTTTGTCCTCACATTCTGACATATTCCATGAGAAACTTGTTTGCATTGAAAGTGAAAGGCAGTCCACCTCTGGACGTACTTTGTGGAGGCGGCCATCACAGGACCCTTGCTGCTACTTTGTCCGCGCTGGTACTTCATGTCGTGTTTTCCAACCTCTCCTTGTCACACCCATTCAAACGAGGAGATAAATTTGACTTGTCCTTTCCACGTTATAACCGGTGACGTTGTCAAATGGTTCTAGAAAGATTCTTGCTAGATCTGCTCACCAGAAGAACCAGTACGCCGAAGCCGATCCTATCTGCTCAAGTATGCTTGACTCATGGAACAAACTGCAAACCTCCAATTCTAGATTCTCGAGGACACTGAAGCGAATGACGTGCCGCCCTCAGTGTAGATGCTTTTGGTGTGGTCAGTGTCGTCCCAAGCCTAGCATAGCTTGTGGCGGTGACATGGTGCAATGTGCAGACGAAGACTACAGGCTCAACATGAGCTGAAAGTTCGCCTCGATGCACTGAGATTGCTGCAGGGTTGCCTACACAGATTGCTTCGTGACTCTCATCTCCAGATTTGCTTCGCAGTTCTTTGGGAGTGCCAATGTCACAATGTCGTAGAGATTTTTTCAAAAAAATCAGCTCAGCTGCTCAGCTCTATTTGCCGACATCGTTTGTCTTTGTCTAAAGGCAAGAGATGCAATTGCCGTCTTTGCCTCAAAGCTTGGGCCTCAAATTGATCACCTTGGACCGGGAGAGTCGGATGGTGGTCACTACTCACTAGTGGCTCACAAGTTCATCTGGGATGGCAAAGAAGTCGGCAAAAACACATGCAAGAGTGCAACAGCAGATACCTTGTTTGTCTCTTATCTAATGAATATCTTTGCAGAATATCAATCTATAGCACATTCTGTATGACTCTATGACTATGATCCAATGATCTATGGCTATGGCTGTGGTCTATGACTACGATCTATGATCAATGACATGACTCTGACATGACCCAAATTTTGAACTGATTTGATTTATGATTTAACTATGATTTACGATACACTTTATTTCTTTTGATTGATATCATTTAATTTGTATTTATACTAGCATCCATGTTTTATGCACATTTATCATAGACCATCTCTATCTCTACATTTGAGTCTATGACTCTGTAGGTACATATATTTANATTTAAAGGCTTACGCCTGACAGCCGGGCGCCGGCCGAAGGGGCCCTATGTTCGCCTAGGTTAGCCGTATGTTCGCCTAAGTTAGCCGATGTTAGCCGTATGTTGCCCCAGGTGAGCCCTATGTTGGCCCTATGTTCGCCTATGTTAGCCGTATGTGGCCCCAGGTCGGCCCTATGTTGGCCTTATGTTGGCCTAAGTTGGCCCTATGTTGGCCCTATGTTGGCCCTATCTTGGCCCTATGTCGCCTGGAGCAGCCCCTTTTCGGGCTCGGCGGAGATTCGTGAGCAATTGGGTCGATGGCAGATTTGGGGGGTGAGCTGGCTGGAATTCCCGGATGGCATCCGGAAAGGCTTGGTAGGGCTCCTGGGGCCGTCTTCTCGGGTCACGGAGTTCTTGCAGTGTGGCTTGCGTGTGTGGGGCTAGTGGGCCCATAGTAAGTGCCTGTTTTGCTGCTGACAGTTCGGGCTCTCCTGGTCCGTTGTTCCTGTGTTGGTTGGTGCGGAGTTTCTGCTCCAACGACTTCGGTCCCCCCCGGGGTCGGCGGCAGGGGGGGGGCGCCACTCCGGGCGCCGGCCCCAAGGCCGCTGGCCCGTGCCCTTGCCGGAGGCCTTCGGTTGGTAACCGAAGGTTATAGTGGCGAGCCGCCCCAGCCGCCGACCAGCTCGGCGTGACCTCGGGGTCACCTCGGGGTCACCTCCCCCGTTGTAATTTACGGTGTATTCTGCTCATGGTGTTAAAAAACACTCGTGTTTTACGGTGTTTCGGGCGCTTCGGCGTTCCGGACTTTCATCTTGGCGCTATCAAAAAACCACGCGTTTTACGTGGTTTTGAGGTGCAGGGGGGGCCCCGGAACGGAAAAAATGACATGTTGAAGGTGTTTGGACTTACTTTGGGTACCTTTGGTGACACGATGGGGCAACCTTAGGGCCAAGATAGGGCCAACATAGGGCCAACTTAGGCCAACATAAGGCCAACATAGGGCCGACCTGGGGCCACATACGGCTAACATAGGCGAACATAGGGACAACATAGGGCTCACATAGGGCCGACCTGCAACATACGGCTAACATCGGCTAACTTAGCCGAACATACGGCTAACCTAGGCGAACATAGGGCCCCTTCGGCCGGCGCCCGGCTGTCAGGCGTAAAGGCTTAAACCGATCAACCGAAGGCCCCCGGCAAGGACACGGCTCGCCTTGGCAGTGGCCGGATTAGATACAGTTGGTTTTGAAGTGGCCCTAAAAGGCAGACCAGGGGGGATTCGAGCCTCTGACCTCCAGGCACCGTCGCCAAATTGCCTAGTGGTACATCCCCTGGACCTCCCCAAAATCCCAAAATCCAAAATCCCCAAAATCACCAAAATCCAAAATCCAAAATCCCAAAATCCCAAAATCCCCAAAAATCCAAAAATCCAAAAATCCCCAAAAATCCCCAAAAATCCAAATTCCAANGATTTCCTTATCCATATCATTATTTCTATCCACATCAGAATCTACATCACTGTCCATCATCTAAATCCATATTTTTGGCAAGTTTGAGGATGTTGGAGGTCATTCTTCACTAAGTGCGCAAGAAGTTATGCAGTCGAAATGTAAGTCGCAGGATTCCCTGGTAGCAAATCTTGTATTTGACCAGAGTTTCTTGGCATCTCTCTTGCTCTGTGCGACTGAAAGGTCCTTCTTTGGAGACTTTGAGAGTAGCTATTTCCCAATGTGTTGAAGCGAAGCAGGAGGACAGCTTCCATCGCCGGATATGCCATGTGATCTACAATACTTTCGCAAGAGCACTTTTCCCCTGTCTCGATTTGTCTTTACTGCAAATGCAGCAAACTTCTGGTTACTAGTTGGATGGGTTCTCCCTTTGAATGATAGGCTGTGGAATGGCAGGAGATGGAAGGTCATTGTGCACCTGAGCAACTTGAGGCCGCTGTACAACTTGTGCAGCACAACATATGTTGTTCTTCAAGCTCATTGATAGTGTGAAAAACACACATCTAAGACTAGCACCCCAAGTTCAAAAGCAAAAGGAAAACTGACATTCGGTAGGAACTTTTTCAACTTTGCAAGTTCGATTTCAAGATGCCTTCCGACTTCGGCTTCGGTGCGCAGTTCCTGCGCAGCTTCGTGGCCCAGCACTTCGCCTCACCGCATTTTCATGGCGGCTTGAGGATGTGTCAAATCGGTAGCTTGCTGGAACTGTGACGGGACCCCGCATTCATAGCATGTTCATTCAAAGAGATAGGGATAACTGGATAACAAAGATTCCTTCAAATTTAAAAAATCTGCCTGTAACCTTTCACTCCTTCAACATCCTTCAATCCACACCGCTCTTACTCAGGATTCAATGCAGGTCACAGCGCTGTGGCCTTGCTCGATCAGGCTGGATCAGACTCGAAACGGGTGGTATAGCTTCGATTGCGGAGCTTTGCTGGAGGCCCCAGAAGGAAGCGTGCTGCTCTCCTTAGACTTGGGTCAGCATGGGTGCGCTCGCCCTGCCCAGATTTTGTAGACATCGATCTTTGTTGGGCTTTTTGGTACACTTGCACCTCTTTGATGAGATGACTTGGAATTTTGATGCCGACTCCAGGATCCTGCCAGTTTGCCTTGGTTGTGTTTGCCAAACATGAATTCAGGTACACACGCCCATTGGAAGAGGTGGTCTCGAAGGTAGCCCAGGCATGGAAGCGGAATGGACACTTCAAACTTTTTCTTGCAGTGGCAAGTCAATATGCAGAGATGTTTGGAGGGAGCCCAAAATGTTTTTGCAACTTTGGGACGTGGCGTGTTTGTGCATTGCAAGGACAGGGGCCAAACACACATCTTATTGGAGGGTAACTCGGCGGAGATGCTGCCACGGCTAGGCGCTGAGAGCAACTTGCAATTGGATGAACATTCCTTTTGCAATTCCATCGAGAATTTTCAGATTTTTCAGAATTCACTCTTCGACTGCCCAGGTTCCAGCACATCGAGTTTGACTTGATCTTCATCGACGGAAATCATGCCTACGAGGCGAGTCCTTTTCGTGGGACCTGGGTGACCTCGGTGTATGTTTTGAAGGATTTTGTGCTTTTGTTTCAGTAATTTTCAATACCACTCTGTATCACTCCTTGTTCATGTTTTCATGTTTGCTGATCAGCTTCCAATGCAGTTGTGTGTACGCCAGAGGCAGTGAAACTGGATATGCTACTGTGCCTTCAGATGGCCACGCCGGACCTGAGTGCATCAAGGGCTTCCTTATTGGTTCGACTTGGTGCCGTTAAGACCACCTCGGAAGTTGGAGTCCTCTCATACAGCTACTATGTTATTAAGTTATATAAGCATATCTTATATCGTTTTATGATGCAAGAGAATGCAATCTAATGCATTAATGAAGGCCCTCTTAGTTTGGACCCTTTGACTCTTTTGTGCTGCCTCGTTTTGATGACACAACTGAAATGAGACGACCTATAATTCATTTTTGTCCTTTGATTGTTGTCCCACAACGGAGGGCAACCACCGGATGGGGCATGGCCGGGACCAGTTTGGTGAGGACACACTGGTGCTTTTGAACCACGTCTTTACAGATATGACAGAGGCTTTGAAGGGTGGTGAACCACAATGAAGATGCGATTGACCTGTGTTTCCAGCGGTAGGTTGCAAGCATGATGTATCATGATTTGGTATGAAAACAAGTCAGAATCCAGGATAGCTCTGGTTGACATCATGCTGTGTTCTTCCTGTCAGGGCCTGGGGCCAACCAAAGTGTGGCTCGAGACCCTTTTGCAAGGACACCGTATAGTGTGGGGAATGCGTGGTGGGATAACCTTCAAGTTGGGGGCCTACCTATTGAAAAAATGCCAAATCAGGGTTGCTGAATGTGAAATTAAGCTTTAGGAGATGATAAACAGGCCCGATGCCATGAACATATATGTTGGATGGTTAGCAGTTAGCGAGCGTGTATGGAATGCATGGAATGCGCTATGAAAACAGGCAGAGAGCATTTGGCCAGTGAGACCTTTGTCTCTGTAGACCCGAGGAGATGCAGAACAAGTTGGGTGGCATTCTTGCTGCTCTCGACATGGTATTGCGATTGCGCACAAAAACTGGGGAATGCACATCCTGACGTGTTTCCAGAGCAGGGCACGATACAAGTTCCCTTTCCCACCCACTCAGTTCTGATGCACTGCGGATGTGTTGCAAGTTGCTGCTTCTTGCAGGATGTTTGGGATACAGATTCGCAATTGCAGCTGCTGAGTGAGTGCTCAAAGTAGATGCTCAAGTTATTGATGCAGAGGCTTTACACTCTACACCGTAATTAAAGGTTTTGTTTTTCACCAAGGTCCATTGTATGGATTTGAAGCTTGGATGGAAGATGAAGTTACACGCTCCTGATAGACACACCATGGCCTTTATCCACGACTTGATATTGTTCCCCACTTGACATTGCAACATGGCGACTGCGTTCGCCAGCCGGGTGGTCCTTCCGCTTCAGCGGCAGGCGAAG
This sequence comes from Breviolum minutum Mf 1.05b.01, assembly GCA_000507305.1. Lineage (NCBI taxonomy): Eukaryota > Dinophyceae > Suessiales > Symbiodiniaceae > Breviolum > Breviolum minutum. Next base: position 9,340 of record DF244025.1, on the reverse strand, counting down.
TGGAGAATTTTTTCAATGATGTGGAGTGAAAGACGGTGGTGGATCTTTTGTGCTGAATAGCAGAGACACATGCAAAACAAAAGATACAGCACTTTTCTGGTTCCGTTGCTTAAGTTTGCTCAAGTGACGTATATAACTTGAGCATTTCTTTTCTGGATCTTTAGAAAGCGGAAAAAATGTCTCTTGTTCCTTGTTCTGCCAGGCTCCAGGGCAAAGTCTCAGATCAAGGTCAGCATCATGGTCACTACCAGGTGCCAGTGGCAAAGCTAGGGAGCTCCACAGCTGTTCTGGCAACACGGCTGTTTTGGCAACACAGCTGAGGTGGATACCATGCATACTTTCCAGCTGCAGCTGTGGCCTTGCCAGGCCAAGCCCGAAAAGAGTCAGTTGGACGGAGTATTAGTCAGTTGCTTGGCCAGGTCTTGCGCGCCGGCGATGGGCACGATGTGTACTGAGAAGGCGGTTTGTAGCTGAGTCTGAGTGTGCTTGTAGTCAATGCGCACATGCCCTTCTGAAGCAAGCGCAACATTTCGAATATATATATGTATATATATATATATGTATATATGCATACACATAGATACTAAGCAATCATGTTTCGCGACGTCCTTAAAACACAAAAAATCAATAAACACTTGAATTTTTGAATTTTTGTGTGTTATTGTGTTTTTTGAAATTTTGGAATTTTGAATTTTACCTTACCGTACTCACCAAATAGGCACGAGAATCCCACAGCATATGGGTTTGAAATCCTGTGTCCTAGTACAGTTTGTGGTCCCTGTAGTGTACAGTAAGTTTAAACAGTTTGTATTTTTTCCGACTATTTTGTGATATTTTGAAGCTTATAGTTTATAGGCTGTCGCTGGCAAACAGGGGTTCAGAATGGTAGGAAAGACGTATCAACTTTTGGGTACTCAACTGTTTCTAGAACTACATAGCTCAAACGCAGCTCAAAAATCTCTCCAACATGAGACAGAAGGCTTGACAGTCTGGGAATGAACCTATCAACTTCAATGTTGCGGCATCTGTAGTTGAAGATGGTCAAAGATATGAATTTTGGGCTTCTGAAGGCGCAGCTCCTCGAAAAGGATTGGACTAAAAGCACGGCGAGGTCCACTACGATCTGGTGGTGAGGCGAGCATCACAGGATTGCAGAAGTTCGCTAGGAAAAGTACAAACCAAAAAAGCTTTTCATGAACTGTCATGGTGATTTTGGCTCTGGGAGGCAGATGACTACTTCAAACCTTTGGTGGAAGGAGATGTCCTGTCGGCCTCAGTGCCGCAAAGGTGCATCGTGGCCTCAATGTTTGTTGGGAAACCCAGGGGGCCCAGGATTTGAACGCCACTACTGCACATGTGAGAAGGGTGGTGTTACTACTAGTATTTCAAGCTCAAACAATGCAGAATATTTTTGCGAGTGGCCATCATGCATGACATTTTTCTCATCACCGCCACCACATGAGCCGTGACTAATGCTTTCCAAGGTGCTGCTGACAGTCGGTTTGGCGAAAGTATCCTTCATGGTGTCTGCTTTGCCACTGCCACAGGCGCCCTGGAAAACTTGGTGACGTCAAAGGGTTGGACGTGTCTGAAGCATTCTGAAGCTGTGTTGGAACCCTTAGCAGGTATTCTTCTACTCCTGCTGTGCAATCTTCGCCGGCATGGAGTTTGCAGACTTTGGCACAGGGGTATATCACTTCTCTGTCCGGTTCCCCAAACGATTGAGCGATTTGGTGAGTTGGTGCTAGGTAGATAGCATCCATGGCTTGAAAGGGGCATTAAATAAGAACTCTGAATGATTCTGCAACCGTGAATTGCCAAAGACAGGGCAATCCTTCAGCTGCAGATTTGCCTTTGCAGCCAAGGTAGACAACTATGGTAGTGCAAATACACCAATTGTCGGCTCGCAAATAGAAGCTTTTCAAGGTGGGGCAGTGCGAATGTGCAATGAGTGAAATCAGTTATTCCACATTCCACATGCCAAAGTGTGCTGGAGCTGGACAAGTCAGCAATTTCTAGGATTCACCTTCTCCATTTGCTTACAGGGCCATGTCTCGGGTTTGGCAAGCTAGGAGTCATGCTGTGTTTACTTGGCTCCGTCTTGGTTCACTTTTGTTATAGATCTATTTCTTTTAACATTTCACTGAGGCCACCATGAAGAGCCGTGGACGATCACCTACAGAGACTTCTGATGGATGCTCAGTTGGGAAAGGATGATTCATCGTGATTCGTAGATTCATAGTCAATCCTTTAGGATGGAATAATATTGTTCTTCTCAATTGATATGTTGAACTCTCCACTGGGCACAAGAACAGGCAGTCTTTCACAGTACTTCCCTTGCACCATGCTGGCAGACAAAACATGACAAACCTTCCCACCAGGCAACAACTGCTTTCCCACCTGCATGGCGACCATGCCCTTTTTGGTGGCATTTGAAGTCTTTTGCAGCACTCCCTTTGTCCTTCTCTGGGTGGGGAGCCCAGCATTAGAGGGTAATAGTCAAGGCAAATGCTTGGCATCGGAGGTTCTTCGAAGGGAGATCTCTTGATATATATATATATATATATGCGTATATAGTTATATTGTATTTGGACCCACAGGTTTCATTGTGGTCATTCTTAGGAATAATGATCTGCAGAACCATATAATTGCCCTTAGTGAGTGTTGCCAATAAGAGTTCTCCTCTCGACTCTGCACCTTGCATATTATTCGACTCAAGAAGTTTTCCCAAGCATTGATCAGCGGATCTCCGGGCATCCTGGGTCGTAATGCATGGCATTCTTGGACCAGGCGGTGGTTGCATGTGCGGGAATTGCCTTCTGCCAGGAGCATCAGCCTTAGCAATGCTTCGCAGCTTTGCCAGAGTCAGTGCTGCTTGGGGTCTTGGCATGTTGAATGGAAGCATCTCTTTCATTGGCTCCTCGATTTGCCAAGGTTCCACAAATGGAGCCACACCCTCCGCTCTCAGTGCCATCCAGTGGTGAACTGGTTGCAAGATCATGGCATCCTGGTCCACCGCAGCGCCCATTTGCGACACCACAAGCCGCCCTTCGAGACAAACTATTGCATCGTGACGGGACACATGAATCCGATTTTAGATAGGAGACTCGGCAGACCTGTGACTCTGCATGACTTTGTGGTGAGTTTCCATCGCTTACACCCAACAACTTGAGATTTGATAGAGGGCTGTTTTCAGGGGTTTGCAGTGTGTTATAGCGTCGGGAGGAGCGGTTTCTTCACGCGACTTGCTGTCCAGGGCTGAGGGGAGTGGGAGGAGTTTGGGCGTTGTGGACGGCAGAAAAGACACCGCAGGCACTTCCAACTAGTGTTACAAAAGTCACATTGTCTCTTGTCATTTCTTGATGGGGAGGTATTTTTTTGTTTTTTTTGTTCTTTTTTTACTGTCCCCTTGTCCCCTGGTCCTCTAATCCCTTGGTGCCCTGGTCATCTCGTCCCTGTCATCTCGTCCCCTTATTGTCTGGTCCCCGGTGCCCTGGTCTCCTGGTCCTCTGGTCCCCTGGTCCTCTGGTCGTCTGGTCCCCTGTTCTTTTTTCGTTTCATTTTTTCTAACTTGTCTTTTGCTTTGTTTCACTATCTGTTTTATATAATTATTCACTTTGTCTTTTGTTTATGTTTCTTTTGCTAGTTCAGTGTTTGTTTGTGTTATGCGTTTCAGTATGTTGATTTATTTTATATTCATTCGTTGTATTTTTTTCTGTCTCTGTTTTACGTGTTTTCTTGTTTTTCACTTCTTATGTTTTTTTTGTTTTTTGTTTCGTTTATTGTCATTATTTACTTTTTTAGTTTTATTTTAGTTCATTTTCTTTTGTTGTTTCAATGCTTTATTTTTACTTTTTTAAATAATCATTATTATTATCTTTTAAGTTTAGTGTTCTGTTTTGTTTCGTGTTCACTTTAAAGCAAGAATTTGTCTGATGTGTTTTTCATTCTATTTGTGCTTATTCAGTTTTTCACTGTTTTTGTGTATTTTATGATTGTTTTTTGTTCTTTCTTGTTTTTAGTTGTTTTCATTCAATTTGGACATTTTTTGTCTTTTCAAAATCTATCACGTTTTATTGCTCTTTCATTCATTTTTGGATATTCAGTTTTTCTTTCATTTGTTACTTTATTTTTTTTCAGTTTTTTATTATTTTTAAAATCTTCAATCTAGAAAGTATATTTCACATTCAATAGATAAATTGCAAATACAAGAAAAGAATTACTGTACATTGAATTAAAATACAAAGCAACATCGTGTCCAACCCGCACGAAACCTGCATTTCACCACTGGTTTCCCCAGAACGGAGCCCGAACCACCCCGAAATGTCCTGAAAAACCGCACGAAACCTGCATTTCACCCCTGGGCTTTCCCAAAAAGGAGCCTGGACAGCCCTAAAACCACCTCCAACCAAAAAAAACATCCTGGAAAAAAGAAAAGAATTCCCAAAACAATTCCGTGCCCTTTCTTGCGGTATCAACCTGCGATAAGAAGGGGCCGCATTGAGATTCCTTTACCAACGTTCAGTTTTCTTCAGAGGACTGCCTTGCAGGCAGCTCAACGTATTCGGAGCATCCGTTCATGGCAGCATCCACTGCTCAGGATGTGATTGCAAGCTTCACTGGCGCCAGGGGCCTTTGTGATATTCTGAAACATTTCGTGCCACTCTCGCTAGGTCACTAGGTAAGTTTCCAATGTGATAGAGGCAGCATGGCAGCAAGATACTGAAGGTGAATTCAATGAGCAAGGGCGAGAGCAATCTTTCTCAAAGCAGAAAATGTGCTAAGGTCAGACCGAGATGTGAAACCGGAGATCGATTTGCGTACCTTTTGGATCGCAGACAAAAGGATTAAAGTGACTCCTTACTCTGTCCCAAGGTGGATATCACAGCACTGGTTAAAGTTGTTTCAAGTATGTCTTGGCAGACAGGGTGATGAGGTACTGTAGCCGACATAGACAAACAGCCCACACAAAGTAGCTTTTCGCGCCCTTTGGATACCAGTTGGTGCCAGTGCGCATTTTCGCGGCCGTGTGCATGTGGAAATCGTGTGGGCCCTAGACGAGAGTTGCTAGAAAGAGCCGTTTCACGATTTCACGACCAGGCCTTTCAGCAACGACAAAAGAAGCGCCATCAACTATCAACCCGTTGATTCCGTTGATATATATATATATATTATATCCATCCTTTGTCAACGAAAGACTCAGACAGGATGAAAACGTGTTGACACGTGAAGTTTCACGTTTTCATGGCCTTTGGCTTGCACCATTTTTGATGAAGTCCTATCGTGGAAAGTAAGACAAGTAAGATACTGTAGATACTTCAATTGTTCAAGAACCGTTTGGTGCTACCTTGGCTCAGATGGGCACGTGAAGCTGGAAATCTTATTTAGTTACATTGATTTCACTGTGTCCAGCTGTGCCAATTGGACCGGTGGTCGGAGCAATTTCGACCAGCCTGGCAAAGATGCCCAAATCTTAAACACAATTCTGACATCTTTGCACTGCTCCAACTTTCTTCGAAGCAAAATTGTGGCTTCCTGTCCTATCGCACCAAGGTCAGGAGAAGAAGAGGCCTGAGACGGTTTCCTCACCTGAGGCTAAGATGTCTTATGATGTCTTTCCACGGTGTGCTTTCGTGAGGCCTCCATCCGGTACTATGGAATCCTTAAGAGCATGGGGGATACGCTGGGACCCTCAGAGCTGAGGAGACATTTTGTATGGTTGGTTGGATGATGGTGTTTGGGATGAGTCTGTATAATCACTAGTTGTACCATGGACCACGGAACGATGTAGTTGGCATCAAACTATATGATAAAATGTAATTTCTATGGTGCAGAGGAGGAGCTTCACATCAGTTTCAGCAAATTCATCGCAAAAATACTCCTTATGCATAAAAAACACCTTATCTTGGCTTTCAGAAAGAAGCTTTGAGATAGCTGACCTCAAGGTGCCAATTCATTCGAAGCAGCTTGCTGAAACGATGTCAATCCTGCCAACCCTATGTCGGCTCTGAGGTATGGTTTCATCAAGTGTCGCAGAACCAACCAGTTGTACAATCGCGACGTGTACATAACAAAATCAGCTAAAGCCTCAGAGGTGTATAGCAGGAGTTTACATGGCGATGATCATATTGATTGACAGCATGCTGCTTTCTCGTGGGCGCTGCATTCATGCTGCGATTGCTGAAGTTTACAAGCTTGAAGACATCCATGGCCAAAACACGTTGGTAGAAACATGGGTGCTTCAGACTGGAGAATCTTGCATGTCCATACCTGCAAGTCAACATGCTGAACTTGGTCCATGAAGCTTAAAGATGAATTCGGCTCTTCAAGACTTCTATCGTCTACCCGAGGATTTGCCCGAAACTGGGGAAGTGTCAAAGCCTGTGAGCTTCCAAGTTGTCCTCAACGATCGCGGCATGGGGCCAAGCTTGTGTATTTATGTAAAACGCGAACGCTGAGCTGATGTCAAACCTGATATCACTTGGCTGTAGCAAATCTAAGGCCGACCACAGGCCCGTGAGGTTCGCCGTGAAGAGACGCTTCCGGAGGACCGATTGAGGGGATGGACTCCTGGACCACAGTTCGGAGGGCGTTCCTTGGAAGATTGCGCTGCGTTTTGTTGCACGACCAGTTGCTTCTATCGGCGGAGTTTCACTTGACACAACAGGCAGAAACAGGATCCCTGGGACACCGTAGGACAGAAGACTAAGTAGTATTCTATTTGATTTGGATTGGATCAAACGATCAAACCTTCCGCAGGTCACCTAAGAAGTTGAAACGACTATTTATTTTCTGAATTTTCCTACATTCTGGAAAGCTCAGTGAAAGCTCCTAACTCCCCAACCTACACCCCAAACTAGCCGCTCAGTTTCCACCCAACTCTCAAACCAAGATCAAAATTGCCTTCCTTTGGTCGGATTGTGCATACATCTACGCAGGAATCCGACGATGAACAGCCTGAAGAGTCCATTCCCCAGTCATAGCGAGTTCATGGAAAGGCACGACAATGTCTCTGCCTGAGGCTGCAAAAAGCGCATTCGGCCCCTTTACCCTCAACTTCTACCAAATCGCCACCGTCCTCGTCCCCACCACGGTCCATGGAGATAAAACCCCTCTCTGCGCCTATTGCGTTGGGCCACCCAGAATTCGACTCCATTGTCCATGTTGCAAGACTCATTCTAAAAATTCAGAAGTCAAGTCGAAATGGGATTCATCCATCGGAGATATCGAGGCCTTGGGCTGATATTGTGGACGACGAAGACTTCGAGCCTTTGGAGGTCGGTGGGGACTTTATATACCAAATCCCGCCATCTATCGGATTTGGGACAGATGGTGGTGGAAACCTCGCGAAATTGAGCACCACGGAATTGACAAATGGGTTGGTATCTTGATAGATGATATTTGATATATTTTGCCAGTTGATCTTCAGGTCGCATGTGTAATACATGTCAGTGTTTTCGATATTGTAGGAGTCAATGCACTTACTTGCTTTTGGCTCAACAGCTTGGTGACTACCAGGTGAACTCCAATTTCTAGGTGATCAATTTTCAGCGTTGAAAATATGCTCGCCCAAAATATGTCTAATGTGGCTGACCACTCTGGGAGGTCTAATGCCATGTATGGAAGTTACAAGCCTGCAGTGCAGGTGGGTATGCAGCCTCCAACTGCTTGCCACATGCCAACCCTTTTGACTTCCACCAAGCCGGCAAATCAGCAGAATGCCGACAAGGAGTCGCGTGCCGACGAAGGTTGGCTTGATGATGACGAGTCTGGATCAGAGGAAAAGGGTCCGAGCGAAGACTATACCTTCTTTGGGATAGACTTCAAACCTGTATTGCCAGCATGTCTCGCTGTCTCTACTGTGATTGGTGGCCTGTGCATGCTCCTGGTGCAGATTCCGATGTTGTCTCGTTTCACCAAACTATGGCAGGTGTTGCTCTCTGCACCTTTTGTGGTGATTTATGGCATTGTCTTGGGGTGCATGGCGTATTGTGCCTATGCTGATCCTGGGCAAGTCAA